>APFE030999370.1:3360-77289 GCA_000404065.3 Pinus taeda
CTTTATTAAAGTGGGTGAATTAAAAAATAGAAAGTGAGATTTAAATGTGCATTTAATCTCAGCCATTGATCTAAATCTATCTCAGCCATTGGATTTAGGGATCACCAAAAAGTCATTTAGGGTTGGGTTAAAGGAGGAAAAGGAGGAAAAGATCATTCATTCTTTCATGAGCAGATTGGGAGAAGGAGAGCAAGAGAGCAAGGGAGATTTCTGGACAGGAAGGAGAAAGAGGCAGCAGTCTGGCACACATACCAGGCATCTCTTCAGCAAATCAGAACAGCAGAAAGAACAAGCATACAACTGAAAGAACCAACAATAAAAGGCAGATTTTTGCTGAGCAAACAGCAAAAGGCAGATTTGTTTTTGCACAGAAATCGAGACAGCTGATTTTCTGCACAAAAATCGAGGTCTGTAAATCCTGTCCGTACCGTCCGTACAGCCATCCATACCATCCATACGGCCGTCCGTACCGTCTGTACAGTTGTCGTGCAACATTGTGTTGCTGTTTGGAAATTTCCAATGGGCTGTGAGACTCAGAAATCGAGATAAGTTGGAAATTTGTTTACTGATTTTTGCTGAAATTTCTCACTGTAAAAAAGCATTTTCCAGAAATAAAGAAGAGCTCTCAAACTGGTTTTCCCCAAGATTTGTAGGGGGTTTTTCCAGGGTCACGTTGACCAAAAGTATCAGTGTTTTAATGTGTTTTTATGGCTGTTTATTACTGCTTATTTTTATTTCTGCAATTTCCAGCATTCTGTAAATTTTCCAGAATTTTTGTTTTCAGCAAATTTATTTTTTCCAGCCTGTTGAATGTATGTTTATGGGAAAGGGCATTTAACTACATGGGAGAAATAAAGAGAAACTGAAAACCGGGGTGGGAAAACAATTTTTTTTACAATGCATGCAATGGAACATTTACAATTTCCCATCAATTTTCCACCTCTGCACGAATATAATTGTACAAGGTGATATCTTTAGGCTCAACAATGTCTTTAATCTACCCCAACATGCTATCCATTTGCTCATACACCTCCCTAATTATTGGTCGATCTGAATCTCCAAACTTGATCATGTAATAAATTGGTTTAGTGAATTGCAAAACATATTTAACCTGTAACCAAAATTACATGTCAAGAATAGTGTCCTTGGTTGCATTAGCACCATCTCTATCAGTGTTAATTTCATCCCATGTTTCAGCACACACCATATTAGTTAAAGCTTGTCTCACCTTCACTAGCCGCCTAAAGGTGAGGTAATAACTGGCAAATCATGTCTTTGCAAGTTTAAGCAACTGCAACTTGGAATAAGTGCCATAGAAGTAGTTTACCCTTATATGCCCTGTGATAAATTTAATGAGTTGCTTCCATCTCCTGTAAAGCTCTTTAATCCACCCACATTCTTTATGCTTCACAATATCATGCATCAAAAGGTTCAATGTGTGAACCAGACACCCAAACCAAAAGATGTGTGGATGAGTACGCTCAATAATTTTTCCTGTTGCCTTACAATTTGCTGCATTATCTGTGATCACTTGAACCACATTATCCGGACCAAAATCTTTGATTGACTGCAATAGGAGATCTACAATGTTTTGGGAAAATGCACTGATAGAGGAGGAGTCATGACATGTAATAAAAACTGCACCACTAGCAAAAACACCAAGAACATTTATCAAATGTTGGTTTCTAATATTTATCCACCTATCTGATACAATGGATACCCCACAATCTACCCACTCATTTGTAAAACGTGTCAAAGCTCTTTGAACCTTTGCTTTTTCTCTTTATAATAACATTGTTCTAGCTTTCTCATAGTTGGGGGACTTGTATCCTTTTGGGGCTTCATTGAAGGCCTTTACCATTTCATGCCAATAGGGAGAGCAAAGCACATTGAATGGTACACTGCAAGCACAAAGAAATCGGACTATCTTTCCATCCACATCATCCCTCTCAGCAACATTAAGTAAATCCCCTATTGTTCTTTTATCTCCAGAGCTTTTAGAAGTATCATGAGGAGATGAGCTATCAAATCTAGAGGTTGCACTTGATTCAGAATGAGTTTTTGTTTTTTGCTTTTTTGTTGTGCAACCTCCTCTATTTGGATGTATTTTCTTCTTTGTTCAGCTAAATTGTTTGGGCAAATTGTATCCCCGCAGCACCCTTTTTATCATCATTGTCCATCACCCCACAAAGATGTCTCCTCACACAGGTATATAAACCACTAAATGGTGTTCCTCCATGACAACCATGACGGCACAAAAATTTGTAGCTTCGACCACCCTTTCCCCCTTCAAGTTTGGTCATATAGTTCTACAAGGGTGTTAATGCAGCTTTCCCCTCTAGTGTTTCAGTTTCCCCTTCAGGTTCAACTTCATTCCCTTCCTCTTCAAACCCTTCCTCCTCATCATACATTGGGTCACTCATATTGAGACCACTATTCTCTTGTGATTCTTCCCTTCTATTCTTTCTCCCCCTTGCCATCATTAAAACCAAAAGTGGAATGATACATAGAAATCAAAAGAACACCATATTGGAATATGGATATAGCTGGTGGACAACCTTCAATTAGATGAGCAAGTAGAAACAATGGGAAAGAGTAGGAGAGGGAGGAGAAAAATACAAAAAAAAAAATGTCAAAAAAATAAAGGAGTTTGGGGTTTGCACTTACTTCTTTAGCTCTTGTAGATGGAAGTCCTCCAAGCTCCTCCTCCTTCACTCTTCCAAGCTCTTCTCTCTTCTCTTTTCTTTTCTTCTCCAAGCACTCATAAACTCAAAGTGAGAAATGAGAGATGAATGGGGGGTTAAATCTCTTCATTCCTCACCCTAACCCAAGGTGGACCCACCCCCAACAAAACAAAACAAAAAATAAAAAAAATAAAAATAAAAAACAGCGTTTTTTTGGCTGCTGGGCGGAAATGGAGGAAGCTGTACCGAATCACTTGTGATCTGTTTGCTTTGTACTCCGAAGCGTGACTCTTTGTACAGCCAAAGCGTCGTATGAAGCGCATTTCGGAAAAACCGAAACTACACGCTTTCAAAATTTCCAGGAAGCGTGTTTATCAGCTCAAAACACGTTTCGGTTTTTCCGAAATGCGCTTCTTACGACGCTTCCCTCACACATCCATACGGATCGCGGATTGGGTTTTGATCGAGGAACGCTCCCTGCAACACTGGATACAACACTCAATATGTACTGAACAGACTTCAATGACAAACCCAACATATTATATTATTCGTATCAGACCCAGAAATTAACATCTAACACCCAACAAAACAACTTCATTTGTACAGTGAGCATACAGGAAAGAGTGAACCTCGTATGTATTCCAGCAAGTAGTTCCGGGCACAATAATTTATTTGGGTAGGAAATATCAGCTTCCGGCTTGTTCCTCTTACAGCCTCTCAATATAGCCCATGCCCAACAACACTAAATGACAACAAATAGGAGTAGTCACCCTGCAACAACCAAACTCGGCCTCTGGATTTGATTCTTCAAAAATACTTCGACCACTAGCTTTGGCTATAGGAACCCATGCACTTGTTCACGCCCAAAACTGATGTTGATTTCAGTTAAGAATTGAAGAAAAGAACTTGTTAATGCATGATCCAACCCAACTATATGCTCCTTGCAAAGACAATTCTAGATCATAGCTCCTAATTGTAACACCTGTAACTTCATGCGCATGCTAGGCACCCATGCATAGTGCAGTCAAATCTTTCTACGGGATCTTCCACGCACAGTATGTGAAACTCATATTACAACCAATTGAGCCAACGTTTGGCACTTAATTTTTCCACCTTTCAGGTACGCACGCACTAGTTAGCATTATACACTAGCTTTGAATTGGTGATTAATGATTGTAATATTTCATACAGAGGCTGCCAACACAAAAGCATGTCCTTCTCTGCTAAATCGCTCCTTAAATGTCTCCTTAAACTGCTGGGTGTGCAGTTCAATGCTAACAACAAACTTCATAAATGTCGACTTATTGCTGAGGAAACTCGACCCCTTGAAAGAAAAAGGCAACGAATCAAACAACGAACTCTTTAGACAGATAGATTCTCCAACCTGGCTTCTAAAATGCAATTTGAAATTCTAAGGGAAATTCAGCCTTCTGGAAGAATTAACTTGGCCAACAGAGATAAATATGCCCTCTTGGAAATTGATTTAAGTGCAATTTGGATTGTGGAACGATCTGAGAATTTCGGTCTCGTTCTGGTTGAAGTGAGGCTCTCGGCCCATGCTTTCAAGTGTAAATGCACCAGAAGTTACGTTGTCCTTCTTGCACACAGGTCACTTCAATCGGATTTCACAAGCATCACTCTCGATACACAAGCATTAAAAGGCACAGGTGGATCCGGCGATAACAATGGTTGCCTCTCCGCCTTACATTAATCGCATTGCATTCAATCAAGCTTTCCACGTGATCAATGGACAACATATTATCAAAGAAACCTCCGAATTTTAATGGGTTTTACTTCCTCTGGCACCGGAGATTACTGTGTCAATACTCATGCGTAGACAAATATGGATTGGCCCACTGATTTGCTTGACCATGGGAAAGATTGTCCAGGGATGGTGGCTCGTATCCACGAAGTGTGACCTTGGCTCCAGGCCACCCAGGAGAACTCGACTTCCACGATAACAGTGTGTCCCTTAATATAATTAATTTTCCCGACTATAGAGTCAGTCTTGAAAGGATTTTCACGACCCCCACTTACTTTATGATAATGAGCCATGGCCCCACTTATGCCAAATGACGGTAATCAAAATTAAACCATGAACTTTATAAGACCATCACCTTCATAAATTTTTGATTTGGCCCTTTAAATGTTAAAAAAAAAAAAAATCCACGGCTTCCTCCAATAGAGAGTCTCGACCCCTTGATGTTTCGAATATACTGGGTTAAACCTCCTTCGCTCCTTTTCAATTTGCGATTTTGACTAGTAATTTGATGGTGGCTCTCACCCTACTGGACACAGCCCTTTATATATTATTTAAAAGTTTAATATATAGGCAACAATCTCAGGGTCAATTATTACTTCAACAATTTGAAGCAAAATTGTTGAATATTTAAATGAGAGATAATTTCATATGCCCTGCAAAAGGAAATTTTCAGCTATTTTTTATCTATCTTTGGTACTGGAAATTTTCTGAAAACTAGTTCTCCTTAAACCCTTGATTTACTCCAAGATTGTTCTGTAATAAACCCTCAGGCTGGCAAGATGCACAACTCTAATACCACTGTAATATGCCAAACAGGATATTATGCTAATTATGTCGAAATTTACTCAACCCAAAATTTCACCCTAAAATAAACATCTATTAACATAATATTGCCATGTAAAATAAAACAAATAGAGCAATACAATCCAATAACACAATGACCAGGAAAATTCTCAGCTTTTATTATAATGGATAAACTGGGGTTACACGCATATACAACCAAAATAGCCGAGATGAAAAGTTGACCTCCCAGATAATCTATTGCGCTGCACCGACCTCCAAAACTGAACTGAACTGCCACTTTTAAGCTCTCTTGTGAATTCATGGTGAATTCACCAAGGGGAGATGGGTACTCACCCAATCTCTCTCAATCACTTGAGGGTTTCCGTTGTGAGGCTACTGTTGAAGTAAGAACTGGGTTCTCAACCTCTCATACCAGAAGAAATGTCAAATCCAAGATGTCCTCCAATAGACGATTCCTCCTCTTTTATAGATTTGATGGACCCCTTTAGAAACCCCTATTTTATTATTATTTTAATCATGGATCACTTTTCCCTCATTCATTTCAATTAAAATATTTTTTTTAATGCGGGAAAAGGGTAAATTGGCCACCATGTCACCTTAGGTCACTAAAACCCACATCTAACCATCCCATCCTATAGAACTTCTTGTTCTGGTTCTGACGAGATATTACACTAAGGTGTTCTGTCAAGTATTCCTCTCGAAATGCCACCTTAAGCGTAATTAATTTAGTCAGGCCCAATAACAACTCTGTTTTTTGAAAGTTGCCGGAATGCACCATAATGAAAGACAAACTGTGCGAATGATGGAATATACCAAGTGAATGCCATTGGACCCCATAGAAACTCTTCAAAACCCCTCCAAAAGCCCCTGGGCACACTAATGACACCAACCTGCACTTGTGACTTGTTTGCCCCCAACTCTGAAAGTCCATCGTAACCATGCCATAAGGAACACCAGAAAAATGAACATTACAAGTTAATTAATAATTGAGATAAGGTGAGAATCATCTAGAAACTCACATGGAACGAAGAGATGATCCTAGCCATTGATTAAGTTTTAACTTGGTCGTTGGTGCTCCAACAGTGGATTATAAGAAGAGATTGATGTGGTGGTGGAGAATACACCAGCAGTTTGATTTCCTTGGCAAATCGATTTCCAGAGAGCAGTAGTCAACTGTCGAAGAGCTAGAGATCGAAGTAGAGACAGTGATGCAAAGGAAGCTTTCCAGATCTGGAGAGGTAGCAACAAGGAGGCCGAATTATTCCCAGTGAGGCAACGTGGTTGCTTCAGAAGAGAAATTCGATTTAGCTGGAGGAAAAATTGTTTTCAATTCCAGAGGCTAGGCAGAGGTTCCAAAGTGCTGGAGAAGTGATTTCATCAGCAGAGACAGGAAAAACAACTTCATTAGAGGCATTTTCAGGCCAGACATCATAGGGCTAACATAAGCATTGCGTAGAGGCCAACGTGAGGGTTCTAGGAGGATGAGTTTCTAAAGAAAAGTTGTGTTGGGGTTGCTTGTGGAAGAAGGGTAATTCCCTTAAATAATTTTGACCAAATTTTCTTTGTGTTTGGATTGCCAGTCAGGCATCCATAGATTGTACTCAGAATTTCACTACTGCATAATAATAAAACCCTTAGCTGTTGCACCGAGTTTCCCACATTGGGTTTTTCCGGGGACATTTGTCCAAAAATAACGGTGTCAATTTATTTTATTTTATGTGTGTAGTAGCATTTCCTCAGTTTCTAGTGCTATTATTTCCACAATATTTTATTTGTGAAGGTTGCAGTGTGATTTATTTGATATTTGCCATAGCAAATAAATTGTTAAAATAATTAACAATTAGAAAAATAAATTCCAGTTGCTGCATCAAGATTTCAGTTGTGAAATTTTCACATGGTTTCAAAGCCCAGTTGATCACTTGGGGAGCTCAGAGGTGAAAGAAGGAATTTCATTGTTTAGCAAGAGCACAGGCCGAAATTCCCAGGAGCAACACAGTCCTTTGCCAGGTAGGCCGAGTTTCTTGAGGAACTTCGATTTTTCTGAGCAAAGAGTCAGAAAAATTCGATTCTCCAGATCGAGTGATTCAAGAGGTAGAGGGAGCAACTCAGATTTTTCATTGGGCGGATTTTTGGCTAGACGCAGAGGGTTTTGCAACAGTTCGATAGAACAAACTAGTGTTGGGTGAAAAAGAGAAAAGCACACATAGAGGGAAAATTTTCCTCAAGGAACTTTGAGTCTCAGAAGTTTGATTTTTCCTTGCAGATTGGCGGTTGTTGTGAGCAGATCTTCTCGCTCCAAAAAGGAGTGCAAGTAGCAAAGCAGCAGCCAAGCAGAAAGAAAGAGGGATTTTTCAAAATTTTCAGAGTTGGCCACTACAGGGCTTAGAGATTAGGATAGGTTTGATGGAGCTTCCAACTATGTCATTTGGAAGGCTGGGATGTCCTTCCTTCTAGATGAATATGGCCTGAAAACCTACATTGATAATGTAGTGGCAGTTCCCTAGGATGCAGATCAGCAAAAAGAATATAAGAAGGAGATGGCGCGGGCAAAGTGGTTGATCCTAGATGGAGTGAGGGATCATATAGTCTCACACATAGATGGCAAAGATACTGCCAAATAGATGTGGGATGCTTTCTCCACATTATACCAAGGAACTTCTGAGCAATGGAAGATGTTTCTTCAAGAGAAGCAGAGATGCATCCGAATGCTGACAGGGGAAGGCATAGATCCCTTCCTTACCAAGATTCAGGAGGTATGAGACTAGCTGTGAGTTGTTGGGGCAACACCTCAACCCATGGCGCTAGTGCGATTGACACTCAACAGTGTCTCAGAGGATTGGCAAGTCTTTGTCCAAAGCATATTGGGCAGAGATAGGCTACCAGAGTGGGACATGATGTGGGCCGATGTGCAGAAGGAGGAGTTGAGACGAGCTCTGTTAAAAGGTTCAATCATTGGGCAGCAATAGCGATACATCAGCAATGTGAAATGAGATGATACAGAGACAGAGTGTTGTGGCAGGGTGTGCAACACTAGAACACATTCCTCGCTAAGAGGGAGTGTTAGTTTCTATAGCATCGGATGTGTTCTAGCCACGAAATTTGGTGGAGAGGCTAGAATACATGAAATCTCCAAAACCCAAAAATCGTTTCTGGAAATTCTGCCTAGAAGTGTCTCAATTATATTATTAACTAATTTTTAAATATTACCTAACTCTAAACTTAGGGAATATGGTTAATTAATCAGTGTTAATTGAAATAAGGTGAGAATCATCTAGAAACTTGCAAGGATCGATCCAGAGATGATACTAGCCATTGATTAAGTTTTAATTTGGGTTTTTGGTGCTCCAATGTTGGATTATAAGAAGAGATTGATGTGGTGATGGAGAATACACCGACAGTTCGATTTCCTTGGCAGCTTGATTTCCAGAGAGAAGTAGTTAGTTGTCGGAGAGCCAGAGATCGAAGCAGAGACAATGATCTAGAGGAAGTTTTCCAGATCCAGAGAGGTAGCAGCAAGGAGGCCGAATTATTCCTAGTGAGGCAGCGTAGAGGACTGCGTAGTTGCTTCAGAATAACAATTCAATTTTGTTGGAGGAAAATCGTTTTCAGTTCCAAAGGCCAGGCAGAGGTTCCAGAGTGCTGGAGAGGTGATTTCCTCAGCATATTCAAGCAGAGCAACTTCATCAGAGGCAACTTCAGGCCAAACGTCATAGGGCTAGCGTAAGCACTGTGTAGAGGCCAACGTGAGGGTTCCAGGGGGACGAGTTTCTGAAGGAAAGTTGCGTCAGGGTTGCTTTTGGAAGAAGGGTAATTCCCTTAGATAATTTTAGCCAGATTTTCTTGCTGTTTGGATTCTCAGTCGGACATCCATAGATTGTACTCAGAATTTCACTGTTGCACCGGTTTTCCTGCATTGGGTTTTTCCAAGGACAATTGTCCAAAAATAACGATGTCAATTTTTTTATTGTATGTGTGGTATTTCCTCATTTTCCAACGATATTATTTCTGCAGTATTTTATTTGTGAAGGTTGCAGTGTGATTTATTTGATATTTTTCTAGAAGATAAATTGTTAAAATAATTAACAATTAGAAAAGTAAATTCCAGTTGCTGCAAGAGGATTTCAGTTGTGAAATTTTCATAAAGAGAACTATTGTTGAATTGTAAAATGACCAAAGATATCCAAATGAGAGTCTCTATATTGTATTTTGAATTGTTGGCCCTCTCCTCCTTGTTGGCCCCCACTCTCCACTAGTTCGCGCCTTTTCTCTTTCTCTCTCCTCTAGGAAGTGTTAATTGCTCCACTGGGTTGAATTTCCTTCTTTTGTGGCCCCCACATTCCACTAGAGCCGCAATTTTCCATTTCTTCTAAGTTCCATATGACAAAAATGTCTCCAATGCCCAGATTACAAATTGTGATATACTTAACACCTCCCCAATAAACTTCATTAATCCTCTCCAATGAAAAATCAAAATTGGGGATATTACATATTAGCACTACCATTGTTATTTTAATTGGAGCATCTCCAATGAATACATCCTCTTAGTGAGTTAGTTTTTCCTGCGGATAATCCAAGGCTAAGAGCGTGGGATAGTTTCACCCACAACTCCTCATTCTCTAGCCTGAAAAGGGAACACTGATAGAGGAAGGGTTGTGATCGAGACTCAATAATTTGGTAAGGTAAATATGCAAATATGAAGCCTCACTCTTCAACCATCTCATTATTTAAAAAGTTCCTAAAACTATTTCCTTTTTATATTTGTATCCAGAAGAATCAACAATTGGGCCAGGCGCATACTCATGTGACACGGGTTCGATTCTGATCACTACTACTATACCTCTAGGCGAACCCATGCATGTCTCTGTTGAAAAATGTAACTAGTATCAATCTTCATAATTGTATTTGATTCATGCTGTAATGTATTTGTGAAAAGAAAGAAAAAGAAAATTATTTGTAAAAGAAAAATTATTTATGAGGATAGGTTTCATGCTTTGTTTATTTTGTTTCTAAGCCAAACCGCCCATTGTGTGCTTTTAGGGTTTGTATCATGTGTCTTAGTCCTTATCATCATGTAATAGACCCTTCTTCGGCTTTGTATATCAAGAAAGAAATTTGTAATTGAGTCAAAAAAATGTAATTTGTGCCTCCACCAAGACGACCTGAAAAGGGATGATCCAACCACTATATATAAGAAGGAGCTTGACCTCATTTTCTCACTCAATCATCAAGTTTAATCAGAAATTTCAAGAGGAAGAAAAGAAGTGCGAAGTACCTAGAAGAAGAAGGATAATCTTAGAGAAGGAGAAGGAGACACTTGTCAAGCAAGAAGAATCCAAAAATTCTCTTCTTTTTTTTTTGCTGTCACATGAGCGAGCTTTTAGGTTGCAGGAGGGGGCTGAAGTTGCAAGACTACAGTAAGACCGAAATTTTTGGTTGATGTGGTATTAAAGAAGCTGATTGGAAGGACTATCTTGGGAGGTTTCCTTGGTTGATTAGAGGAGGTATTTGTCTTGGTCAAGGGTCTTGGTTGTCTCATTTGATTTGGTTCTAAAGGAAGAGGAGAATTTTTGGATTTTCCCCTAGGGAGAGGGGTTTTTCCCTAGTTGAGAGCCTACATATTGTGTCCATGATCTTCATGTTTATATTTTGGTAGTTACTTGATGATAAGAAGATAAAAGAAGGCATAAATAAATTGAAGAAGAACTAAAAGAAGATACCAAAATATCACAAGTAATTATGAAGATAAGAAAATTTTCTGCCTTTCTGATTTTTCATTTTCCAACATGGTATTAGAGCTAAGGTGAAGTAGAAGAAGAAAAAGGCAGCTTGAAGATCACTTACTAAGGGTTCAAGAAAGGATTTAAGGAGAAAGAAGAAGAAGTTTTGGACTCTAGAAATATTGAATGAAGGAAGGACCTGAGCTAGAAGGATGAAGAAAGTGTAGGTGTCGAGAAAACACTCTTTACGCATCATTTGTCATCATTTCAAGGAATCTGAATAGCTAAGATAAAATCAAAGATCCTATTAAGAATATCTTGAAGGAAGAACTAAAGTATAACTTGGGAAGTAGTCACTTTCAAGAAAGGGTAAGTAAGGCTACTACAAGGTACGTATAACATAACATATTCATTTGTGAAGTTTATGTCTAAAGGTCTATATATAAATATGCATTAGGGTTTTGCTATATGTTTTTAAGTCTAGGGTTTGTAGTATTATATTTGAATATTTTTGAATATCTAGGATTATAAACCCTAGATGGATATTAAATTAGAGATCCCTACTCAAAAAAAACCTAACCCTATTCTATTTTGTTCCCTCATAGAAACCCTAGCCTTTAGTCTCTAGGGTTTGTAGGTAGTCTAGGGAGAAATAGCAATCCCTAGTGAGGGTAGAATTGGATTTGAGATTCAAACCCTAGTGTTGATGTTTCAAAAGGTAACATCATGAAACTTAGGGTTTGGATTTGGAAACCCTAGGAATTTTTTCTCTAAAGATTCCATAGATTAATGAAATTGTATTCATGCTTTCATAATTGTATATTTTATTGGGTGATACTCGTCAGTAAATGTCGCAAGCACTTAATAAGTAAGATATGATGATCTTATGAAGAGTATGATGAATATAGACTTGGTAATCAAGTTAGATCCTTGGGCACTCTAACTCATATGGAGATGGATCATGAAGATGCCACCATTATAACAAGATGGGACACTATAAGAACCAATGTCGTGAAAATTGGATGAGAAAGAAGAGAGAAGGAGACCAGGCTACAATTGCAGTTGATGAAATTCCACCAAAACAACACCAAAACTGAGAACTTTGAAGTGAAAGACTTATTCTATTAAGTCTTTAGGGATATTATCCCTTGTATATCCTTTGCTTACAGTATAGGCTATTGTTTTTAGGCCTTGTAAAGTTTCTCTTATGTTTAACTCTAGGATCATTCTTTCTTTTGATTTATAAGGTTTATATATCTAATATGTTTTGTTAAAAAAATCCTTGAGTTGTTTTGATAAGTTGAAATTCTCCCCCGAAAAAAACTAGATTGATGCAAGATCAAGAGGGATCTTCCACCATTTCACAAAAGATAAGTATTCCTTATTTCCTTCGCTATTTTGTTGATTCCCTCTATATATATTTGGCTTTATTTTTTTATGCTTGATTCTAATCCTTTCCTTGTGTTTTGTTTGGAAGAAGGATTGCAAGTATATTCTAAAGAAGAAAGGATTGTGGTTAGATTTAGAGGGAGCTTCCAAAACAAAGACTTGAGAAACTTTGTTACAAAGAAAGCCCTTCAAGGTTTGTAAAGAGAGCAACTCAAGGTATGTTTAAGATCAAAAGATTTGCAGCAAGTCCTTATCATAAAATAAGGTACAATCATTTTGTCTTTGAAATTTTCTTTATGATATTACTCTCATATCTATGGTTTTGGTATAGAATCGTAAATTTTTTTTGTTAGGGTGTTTATATTAAATCAACCCTTGTAAAAACTATCTTTTGCTATTTGTTCATTTTGGTGAAAACCCTAGTCTTTTGATTTTTAGGGTTTGTTAGGGCTTATGATATATACCCTAGCCTTTTAGGGTTTGTCGATGATATCTAGAACATATGATGAAACCCTAGCTTCTTAGGGTTTGATGAATTAGGGTTTATGACAAAACCATTACAATAGTTAATGTAAGATCCTAGGAATGAAACCTTAGGTGTATATGTTCTGTATGGTTGAAACCCTAACTTGGTCTAGTTGTATATTTAATGTTTAATATCAAAGTTTTGATGATGGTATCTAGGGTTTGTGACAAAACCCTAGCAAAGATTATTGTAAGAATCTAGGGCATGAAAGTGTAGCCCTAGTTGATTGCTATCTAGGTCTATTATTTGATTATCTAAGTTTTCATAAACCTAGATGTTGTCTTTGCGATAACATGCTAACCCTATATTGATAAAGTTAATTTCATGCTCCTATACATATGTATTTGCGTGCCCAGTTGTACTTGTTGTCGAGATTTGCAGGCACATAGTTAAAAAGAGGTATGCCTACCTCATACTTAATGATGACCTTATGATGATGATGAGCATGATGGAAAGAGGAAGTTGCAAGAACCCTAATGACTTTGAAGTTTACGTTAATAATTGAATGATGACCTTATTGTCACATGAAGGAATGAGGTTTTGGAAGGTCGAAGTTCTCCAATAATATGATGATGCAAAAGAAAAAGCTTGTGTAGCTAGAAGAATAAAGTTGTTGATCTCCTTAAGTTAAGAGGGAGCTTGATGAACAAAAGTGTAAATCCACCATAATTAAGAGAAAGAACATGATCTTGGAAAATATCGATAAGGAAAAGAATTGGAGAATAGCTAAGGCACTATTGATGATGTGATGTGAATAAGATTCAATTGTTTTGAAAGTACTGAAGCTGAGTTTAGTGTTGCTGAAGAAATTGAAGAAGGATGCTTCTATCAAAGATTTGTTTGGATATGGAGATGACCTAAGCAACATCAAAATACTTGAGGACCCCAAAGATTGTTCTAGCATATCGATAATAAGAACTAGTATATTGGAAATAATTAGGGTCTTGAAGCTACAATATGTTCAGGTGAATGAACAAGTAGTTGATGTGTTGATCTCTCCTTAAGAAGTTTGAAGCATGTTTGGATTACGGGATATCTCTTATTTGGTTAAGAGGGAGAGGTGAGTACCATAAACTACCTATAAGATGGTACTCAAGAGGACATCTTGGCCTAGTTGGTGTTGAGATCTTAGTTATAGTTTGACCTTGATGATGTCTAGATCCCAGTGTGGGAGGGTATCTTGGTCATGTGGAGCTCCGTTTATGTTTCCCTTGTTGAGATACCTGGATCCCTTAGTGTTGGTGTCAAGGCATGGATGGTATTTGTATTGATACCAGGGTTGTAGCCTGATGGTACCTATTACCGCTCAAGCTAACAGGGGCCCAAGGAGGGGGTCCTATAGAGGAACTACTAGGTAAATGGGCAACAAAGGAGCAATAGCCCACTGTCACCTCAACTAAGGCTCTCTGCTCTTTACAGACTCATTGATGGGAGGATACCCTGTATGAGAGGAATCTGAAGGATGGATAGATCAATGATGGGATGAGGAGTGATTCCTAAAGCCTATTCACAAGCGAGGCTTAGATAATTGGTTTGCTTGCTTTGGAAACAAGGTGATTGGCTCTTTAAGAAGGGTTGAGGGGAAACCTAGGCCTAGGTTTGGACAATATCTCTTAACAATAGGTATCATATAGTTAAGGATACCAAAGGAGAAATGGTTTCTATGCAAGCCTTGTGGAATTTGAGTCACACAATTGTGGGACCACCACGAAACCAAGTGGACAAGGGTATGAAGTTGATCAACACTAAAGGGCTTAACTTGGTTAGCGAGGAGAATAGGATCAAAGGACTAATTTTATTTTGGAATTCAAATGCAGTGATCCAAGTGAGGATACTAACCCGAAGCAACCTAGGGAGAGGAACAATCTTTGAGCTAGGGCTTGTGATATCTCGAGATTCCACTGTCGGATGGAGCTCAAAATTGAAGGACCCTTTGAGGAGATCCCAACACAGTTCTAGACCGATCTACAAGGGTTTTTGATGGCTACAAAATATTTGGCTTTATGCCCTAATAGACCTTCTAGGGTTAGGCCTAATGTTGGAAGAGGTGAAGAAAAGAAGGGTTACTTTGACCGCCAAAGGGATGCGAGGATTAGTGCCTTGCTTCTTGGATTTAATGGAGTCAAGATACACCTAGATCAAGAATTTGCATATTCTAAGGAGCCCTAATTGACCTTCGCTAGCTTTTCCAAGTGCAACAACGCGGTTATTAGGGATTTATACTTCAAATTTGCAAAGGAGATGAAGTTTCAAGGCTTTTGACTTATTAGGTGCCTCTAGGAACATTCACCCACTCCCTCTACGAGAAACGCATGCATTAAATCACTTATTAAAGGTTTCAAGAAGAATTTCACATCATTTACAGCCCATACAAGAATAATGATAGCAATACCATGCATTAGACAAGTAAGATAACAAGAATAGCATTAAATTTCGCTTGCAAGAGAAAGAGAGAGTATATCCATTCATCAACTTCGCATAGAAAGAAACTGCAAAGACAATAGCGAAAATCCAAACATCATAGTGCATCAAGAATCTCCAAAAATTTTGTCCAAGAGAGCAAGTGCGAAAATCACAAGAGATACTAATTGAATCCAAGTCATGATGAGAGGAATGAATGAGCCTCTCATGTATTTATACAATCTAGAAGGGAGTTCGAATAGCCTATTTGAGCCTCAAATAATAAAATAATGTACAACAATGACATGGCTTGGTGACAAGCCCACCAAGATAGCTCCATAATACCAAAACAAGCCTCCCAAGAGGGCGAAATAGTGAATGCAATGATTCATTGGGCCCTTGAAGAGGCCTAATGGAGTCCAAAATGTATCAAGATGAGAGAATAGGCCCCAAACATAGTGACCAAGTGGTTGGCCCCTTGATATCCAAGAAAATCAAATGTGGTGTCCCCAAGTGGTATGGGGGGTACAATGACATCCTCATAGGTCTCCAAGTGGATCGATAATGCCAGTATACCACCTATAAGGGCTAGAATGATGATATACGCCCTCCCTTTGTCTCCCATGGTGAGACACATCCTCATTTGGGCCCTAGAACATCTGCCAAGTGTATGGTGCAAGTGTGAAGCCAGTTAGGCATGGTGGTCCAATTGCATCATCCTCATCCAAAAAAGTGGAACACGAGCAATCAATGTACAATGCTGGTGGATCCATGAAGTGGCAATATGATCTCTGCTATGGTGGAGGCCCATGGCTCTCAATTCTCACCCTATAAGTGCCAATATGACCCTCTGAAGGGCTTGGACCCTATATAGGGAGACCAAACCCCAAATGGAGACCCACCTATAATCATGTATAAGATCCAATGCATCCCCTCACCTTCAAGTACAATAGATCATTAATGCAATTGAGTAAATAAGCTTACAAATCATGGAACCAAATGGACTCTTCATGGTGACACCCTTCCATAGTGGGCTTTAGAACATACAAATGTCTCCAAGTTCAAGAAGAGGGTTAATCAAGGACCTTATTTATTAGGTGGCTTCAATCTCCAAGGGGGTGACATGTCCATGGTACATCCATCAAATGGCAGGTTGCATGTGATATAATGATGGAATAGAATGGGAAATCAGGGGAAGGCTCCAATCCACATGTCATAGTACAAGGGTAGCCATAATAAGGGAAGCCCACACTTAGTTGTATGAATGCAATATGGAGTGATTGTGGCACATCGTGGGAGGGATTTATCCCGACCTTTTTTTCCACCCTTCTTCATATGCCTTTTTCCTTTTATTGATTCTTCTTTTGTAACTACTTGGGGCTCGAGGGGATGAGATCATGATGTGTAAGATTTAGCAGTGGATACCCCCCTTAAGGTGGGGTAGTTCATCGCTCACTAGGGGTTGGGACAATCATGGGTTCCTTAATGATGAAAGGGGTTGATGTGAGGTTCCGTTGGAACCAGGTCATGGTCGTGATAGGGATAGAGCTCATGTTTTGGCTTTTTCCCACGTGCTAAAGGTGTATGTACCGACCATCTTTTGCATTTTATGGTACATTTCCTGTTGAGAGTAGCCAAATTATGTTTTTTCTTTTTCTTTTAGCTGCATCAACCTCTGGAGCATCATTCAAAGCTCGACCCAAAGTGTGGACAAAGGGTAGGGGAGGCTAACTCCTTGTGGACCCAATGGACAAATGTGGACCCGGATGGGAAATATGGTGAATGGGGTTATAATGAGCGAAGGGGAGTCATGCATATGGTGGTGAAAAGCGGGACCACAAAACCAAAATTAGGGTTTCCCATTTAGTGCCACCCCTAAAGCTAATGGCCAATAAAGGAGATCGCACGAGACTAGGATACAAGGCTTTACCATGAAATTGGTTAGAAGAGACAATAGTACAAACCAAACCCTCTCTTTTTGCCAAATCACCCCACCAATCCATGCCCAAAAGTGTCCATGATAAGTAAACAAAAATACCCAACTTCACAATGAAAAGCCATACCTTCGTGGTTTGGAGGCCCACCTTCAAACATACGATCATAATAGATGGGTGAGGGACCACATGGCTAGCTGAGGTAGTGAAGATAATGGACGTTGAGCTATCTAGTGGCTGCAAGGGGCTGCTAGTTGTCGGTTGAGGACCATCTAGGAGAAAATTTTCTCTTATGGATATCACCCATCAAGTGGTGGATAACGGTACCTATAATGGCAAGCTGCCTTGGTGACACCTTAGTTCCTGATAGTGTCTTAGATCCTTGTATTAGGGTCTTGGAAATGACACTTGGATCCTTAAGTTGATGGATCCTTGAAGTAGTGCCATTGACACTTGGATCTTTGATGTGTTTGATACCTTGGCAGTTAGGGTATCCCTAACATTGCATATGTTGTTGTACTCTTCTTGGAACATTTCAAATTGAGGTCAACCTTGTACCGATTGAACAATTATGAATACCTCACTAGTTAAGAGGGAGTGTTGAAAAATGTAATTAGTATCTGTCTTCATAATTGTATTTGAGTCGTGATGTAATGTATTTGTCAAAAGAAAGAAAAAGAAAATTATTTGTAAAAGAAAAATTATTTACAAGCATGCATTTCATGTTTTGTTTATTTTGTTTCTAGGTCAAAGCACCCATTGTGTGCTTCTAAGGTTTGTATCATGAGTTTTAGTCCTTGACATCATGTAATAGACCCTTCTTGGGCTTTGTATATCAAGAAAGAAATTTGTAATTGAGTCAAAAGAATGTAATTTGTGCCTCTTCAACCAAGTCGGCCCCAAGAGAAGACAAGTCAGCCTAAAAAGGGGTGATCCAACCAGTATATATAAGAAGGAACTCAACCTCATTTGCCCACTCAATCATCAAGTTCGATCTGCAGTTGTAAGAGGAAGAAAATATGTGTGAAGTACCTAGAAGAAAGATAATCATAATGAAGGAGAAGGAGAGACTTGTCAAGCAAGAAGAAGCCGAAAATTCTCTTCTTTTCTGTCACATAAGCGAGCTTCTAGGTTGCACAAAGGGGCCGAAGTTGCGGGATTGTAGTAAGGCTGAAATTTTGATGCAGTAGGGCTGAAATTTTTAGTTGATGCAGTATTGAAGAAGTTGACTGTAAGGACTATCTTGGGAGGCTAACTTGGTGGATTGGAGGAGGGCTTTGAGGTCTTTGTCTTGGTTGTCTCATTTGATTGGGTTCTAAAAGAAGAGAAGAGAATTTTTGGATTTTCCTGTAGGAGACGGGTTTTTCCTTACTCAAAGCCTACATCCTGTGTCCTTGATCTTCATGTTTATGTTTTGGTAGTTGCTTGATGGTAAAAAGATAAAAGAAGACATAAAGAAATTGAAGAAGAACTAAAAGAAGATAAATAAATGTCACAAGTAATTATCAAGATAAGAAAATCTTTCTACCTTTCTCATTTTCCAACAGTCCCAACCCACGACCCACACAATTAGTCAAGAGGATTTGAACCTCGAACCACATACTTCATCAATCGAGTGCCCCCCTAGGGACTTCATTTTGATTTTTATTACTAGTTTGATGCAATTTTCTTATCATATATAGCTAGTAGTCTTTGTAGAAAAAGAGCTTGAATATTATCATAGCCAAGGAATTGATAACTATTCTTTTGAGTTTATATTGCCACATTATACACATGTATATTTAATTCATGTGTGCAGATTTGCAAGAAAATATAGCTATAGTAGACCTTTCCTTGGTGATTTTCATCCAACAAGCACTCAACAAGACACTATTTTACAAGTATATCTTATTTGCCTTGTTTTATCTCATATTTGTTTGTCAAGTTTTTTTCTTAAAACATGTGCCTTAGTTATACCTATTTCAGCATTTAAAAGTTTATTGAGTAACTGAAATAAAGCTTTAGGTTGTGTACCCAGGGGCTTCCAACTTGTGCTCTAATACCATGTGAAAATTCTGAAACCCGGAATCCTACTACAACAACTCATAATATTTCTTTTATTTGTTAAATTAGTTAAACAAACTATTTGTAGTTTCCTATGGCAAATATTGAAACATATACCCTGCAGCCTTCACAAAACAAATATTGCGGAAAAAATAAATGCTGGAAAATTAGAGAAATTCTAGCACACACATGAAAAATATTTACACAGTTATTTTTGGACAATTGTCCCCAAAAAAACCCAATGTGGGAAAACCGGTGCAACAGATGAGGATTTCTTTATTAATTCTTCCGTATAAATTCAAGTACAAGAATTCAGACAATAAAATAGAGGAAAAATATTGAGAGAAATTTTGTGATAAATTTCTCTCCACAGCGACTCCTTGACCCCGAGATGGACCCTTTGTTCATACGTTGGTATCTTTGCATCACCCTCTATGCAATGCTCTAGTGAACTACGTCTCTCCTCACGTTGTCTCTTTGGGTCACTCATGTATCTGGGTAACACTACGCCAGACATTTGTTTCGCTGTCAATACCCTTAATCAGTTCATGGTAGAACCGAAAGGGTACATTGGGCAACAACCAGGCACATTCTTAGATATGTGCGTGGAACAGTTGGATATGGGTTGAAATATACTCGAGGATATGACGTCAGATTATGTAGATTCACAGATGCAAATTGGACGGTAGTTCAGTGGACAGGAAAATTACCTCCGAGTACTGCTTTAGTGTTGGATGAAGGATGGTCCCTTGGTGCAGCAGGAAGCAGAAGTCAGTAGCATTGAGCTCAGCAAAATATGAATATATGGTAGGCAGCACAACTACGTGCAAAGCTATATGGCTTAGGAAATTGCTCGTGAGTTTGTTCAGGAAGAAGATGGGAGCAACCAATGTTTACTGTGATAATCAAAGTTGCATAAAACTCTCTGAGAATCTAGTATTTCATGATAGGTCGAAGCACATTGATATCAGATGTCATTTCATCAGAGACTGCGTTCATCGTGGGGCAGTTCAGCTGCAGTATGTTCCCATAGGAGATTAGGTAGTAGACATACTCACGAAAACTCTAGGGAGAGCTAAGTTCATCCAGTTTAGGGAACAAATGGGTATGGTGGAGAACTTGTTTCAGTAGTAGAAACAAATGGATTCTCAGTTGCAGTAGCAACATATGAGAGGGAGTTGCAGTGTAGATACAGTATTTGGCAGCAATACAACAGGGTCAGCAACGACACAGATGCAGTGCATATCGAATTTGAGCAGTAGTTGGTGGGCAATAGTAGCCAGACATTAGCAGTGTGACAGAAAGTGGTGCAGAGACAGGGTGTTGCCTTAGTGGGTTGCAGCGCTAGAACACATTCCTCGCTAAGAGGGAGTGAGTTTTTGTATTAGAT
Source organism: Pinus taeda (assembly GCA_000404065.3). Lineage (NCBI taxonomy): Eukaryota > Viridiplantae > Streptophyta > Pinopsida > Pinales > Pinaceae > Pinus > Pinus taeda. The sequence goes on from APFE030999370.1 coordinate 24,010, forward strand.
GTGTTCTAGCCATGAAATTTGGTGGAGAGGCTAGAATACATGTATTCTCCAAAACCCAAAAAATATTTCTAGAAATTCCACCTAGAGATGACTTAATTAAAATAATGAATCAATTTTTTAATGTTTCCTAAGTCTTAACTTAGGGAATATGATTAATTAAAGGGTATTAATTAAATCATGGTGAGAATCTTCTAGAAAAAGACATGGATCGAGTTCTAGTTAATCTTAGCCATGGATTATGTTTTAATCTTGGTCGTTGATGTCTCAACAAGGGATTATAAGAAGAAACTCGATGGGTCTTGGGGAACACACACCAACAGTTACTCAGTTGCCCAAGCAGGTCGATTTTCTCAGTGGCTGAAGTTTTGCAGAGGAGATAAAGCCAGAGGGTGAATTGTATCAGTAGTGGTCCAGAAGTGCGAGACAAATTTCGGAAGAGAGTGTGAGGAGAGACAGTCCACTAGAGCATTGCACAAAGGGTGACGTAGAGACACCAACGTATGGATAGAGGATTCATCTCGGGGTCAGGGAGTCACTGTGGAGAGAGAAATTTATCACAAAATTTCTCAGTATTTTTCCTTTGTTTTGTTGTCCGAATTCTTGTACTTGAATTTCTGCTGAAGAATTAATAAAGAAATCCTCATTTGCTGCACCGGTTTTCCCACATTGGGTTTTTCTGGGGACAATTGTCCAAAAATAACTGTGTAAATATTTTTCATGTGTGCGCTAGAATTTCTCTAATTTAATAGCATTTATTTTTTCCATAGTATTTGTTTTGTGAAGGCTGCAGCGTATATGTTTCAATATTTGTTGTAGGAAACTGCAAATAGTTTGTTTAATTAATTTAACAAATAGAAGAAACATTATCAGTTGTTGTAGTAGGATTCTGGGTTTCAGAATTTTCACAGCTCATGCTCGCGTGACAGGGGTTTGATTCCGACTGCTAGCACTAGACCTCTAGGTGAATCGATGCACGTCCCAACTCACATCCCACACGACTAGTCAGGCGAATTTGAACCTCGAACCACATACTTCACGAAGACTTAATATCATATCGATTGTCATTCAAGATGCCCCCTAGGGACTTCATTTTGACTTTTATTACTAGTTTGATGCAATTTTCTTCTCATATATAACTAGTAGTCTTTGTAGAAAAAGAGATTGAATTTTATCATAGCCAAGGAATTGATATCTATTTTTTTGAGTTTATATTGCCACATTTTACACATGTATATTTAGTTCATGTGTGCAAATTTGCAGGAAAATATAGCTATAGTAGACCTTTACTTGGTGATTTTCATCCAACAAGCACTCAACAAGGCACTATTTACAAATAAGTATATCTTATTTGCCTTGTTTTATCTCATCTTTGTTTGTCCAATTTTTTTCTTAAAGCATGTGTTTTAGTCCTACCTATTTCAACGTTTAAAAGTTTATTGAGTAGCTGTAATATTCCTAGGGAATTTTTACAATAAATAAAAAAGCATACATAGACAAAAAGCCACAAAAATTAAACACAGGAATCAGACCATGAATATGCACCAAAAACTGCGCTGCTGAGTCATTTTATTAGAATATGAAGACGGTACAATGAGGTGTTGGAAAGAGTGCACTTGGGCTTGCTCAAGGCAAGCTAGCTAAGCCCCAACAATAAGAAGTTCCCCTCCATATGTTGTTGCTCTATCTCTTGGCTCTGCCCTGAACTGCCCATTAATACGCTGCTGGGTGTGAAGATCTGCTGCTAGGGCCTCCTCCGACGCTCATAAAATTTTTGGAAATTAACCCTAGCCTCTCCACCAAATACCCAGAATAACCCATGAAGGAATTGGGTTATGGCTAACTTTGAAATTTCGACCCTTTTTTCCCTCTATGGCTGTACTATTGGGAAATTTGACCCACCTGTCAATCCTAATGTAAATAGCCCCAAAAATAGTTGCAATATCCAAGCAAATAGTCTCCCTAACTCCTCCTCAAATCTCGGGCCCAAACTCCCTTCACTCTTCAACTCCCAAGTGTGCCTCCTCCAAGCACTACGCAATCCCTGACTCCCTACATTGCTGCTAGTGACTCCTCACAAACTCGCACTCCCACTACTGGAACAATTAAAAAAGGATGGAATTCCCTCCTTGGGCTGGCACTCGAAGTCCATTGAAGCAAGGGTTGAGATTTCCGCTCGGAAACATTTGTGTGCTAAACAACACTTGCAAACTTGGCTTCAACTCAAGCGTGCTATGTCAAAGACAAGATTTCTGAATAGATGAACGAATGACCAAGTGAGTGCCTTCCCTTCCTGTTTGTCAAAATGCCTCCAACGTGATCATGTGGGCCCATCTCGATTTCCTCCCACCGAATTTCCCTCCAAGGCATGTGTATACTCCATGTGGGCCGCAATTCTCCATGTGTGGCCCCCACGCTTAGGAGCTTTATATTCTCCTCCACCTCTAATGTTTGGGATTTTCTTTTAATTAAAAATCAATGTGGTGCCTCTAAACCCACATTTCCTCATTGCAAACATGAATTAAGACAAAATTTATCAAAATTGATATTTCACTTGGCAATAATGCTAAGTGGGAGTATCACAATCCTCCCCGCCAAGACATTGTTTGTCCTCAAAAAACTGTAATGAATGACGCTAAAGGATTTCTCCCCTTCCAAGTGGCATCCTCATCTAGTAGGCTCCTCCATCTGATCAGAAACTCCTTAATGACCCTGTTCCTTAAATGCCTCTCCCTTGTGTCCAAAGTAACCTCTAGCTCCAGAACTAAGTGCCCCTCATCATCTATAGGGGGTAGCTTTGTTGCTACTGTCACCTACTGCCCAAGTGCCTTTTTCAGGCAAGACACATGAAAAATGTTGTGCACCCAACTACCCGGGGGTAGCTCCAACTCATATGCTACCTCCCCAATTCTGCGAGTGACTTGGTATGGCCCATAAAAAAAAGGCTTGAGCTTCTCGGGCCCCTTATACTTGAGCGATGACTGCTTATCTGGTTGAAGCCTTAAGAAGGTCAATCCCCTACTTCAAACTGTCTGTCAACTCTGCCCCTGTCTGCATAAATTTTCTGCTGGTTCGGGGATGTCCACATGTTGTCTTTGAGAGCCTGCAAAATGTCTTGGCTCTCCTGTATCCAATCCTTGGCACTAGGGGCCTTGCTATCTCTAAACATCATTTCAGCAAAAGACAATGCATTGTAACCGTATAGAGCTTGGAATGGAGACATACCTATGGACATGTGGTACGTGGTGTTGTAGTAGTACTCTCCCAAGTGTAACCACCGTATCCATGCTCACTGATGGCCCATCACATAGTTACGCACGTAACCCTCTAGCATTTTGTTAACTATCTTCATCTGCCCGTTTGTCTGGGCATGATAACTAGTGCTCGGAGTGAGCTCAGTGCCCACCAGTTGGAATAACTCCTGCCAAAATCCCCCCATGAACCTGTTGTCCTGGTCACTAACAATAGTCTTCGGAAGACCATGTAGCCGAAACACCTCCCTGAAAAACAATTCGGCCACCTGTGAGGCCGAGTATCGAGCTAAGATGGCAAAGAAATTTGCAAACTTCGTCAACAATCAACCACCACGTAAATGCAGTCTTTGCCTCGTATTGTGGGAAACCTGGTAATGAAGTCCATTGACACACTCCCATTTCCCCTCAGGGATAGGAAGAGGTTGTAGCAACCCGGTAGGATGGGAATTCTAACCGTTGTGTGAAAAATCGATTACCCGATTCCTGCTGCAGCAAACTGATAATATTTCACCTACTTCTTAAATTAATTGAACAAGTTACTTGTAGTTTTCTACAGAAAATACTGAAATACATACATTGCAGACTACACAAACTAAAATATTTCGGAAACTAAATACTGCACTGGAGAGAAATAAACACACACATCAACACAGTTGTTTTTGGACAATGTCCTCAGAAAAACCCAATGTGGGAAAACCGGTGCAACAACTGAGGGTTTTAATTTTTAAATCGTTGGATGCCCAAACAAGCTATCCGATATAGATAAATGATGGCAAAGAGTAGTGATAAAAATCGCACACTGATTCGGGAGATCCGACACTGATTAGGGGTTGGCTAGCTGGGCCCATGTTGCCTCTGCGCAGCTTCTACGTCAATCCTACACATATCTGCATCACACTGGATAGGCTCTGCATCACCTCCTCTGTTGATCTCCTGCTATCTGGAAATATGACCTTCTGGCCCTACGGTCACACACCCCGGCTTCTGGCACTAGATCTCGACTCTCCCAGCTAGATTTTGAACTCCCACTGAAGCTTTGCGTTGCCTCTACGTGGCACTGTGTTGCCTCACTGAACTTCTCTATGCCCTCTTTGCTTTGCACTCTCCGGGTCTGGAAACTCTCCTTCGGACTACTATCCCTACCCCTCACTGCAAGAGGATCACTCGATCTCACTTAGGAACCTCAACATTGCTACTCTTGAGAAATTCGATCTCTGATCTCATTGTCTCGATATGTGCTTCAAGTGCCCATCAAGCTCCTTCTTATAATCTCTCGTTGGAGCACCAATGGCCAAGATTAAATCATAATCAAGGGCTAATATTAACTAGGAGTTGATCCTCGTCTTCTTCTAGAAGATTCGCACCAGATTTAATTAATACCCTTTAACTAATCACATTTCCTAAGTTTAGACTTAGGAATACATTAAAAATGATTAATTATTTCAATTAAGCCATCTCGAGGTGGAATTTTCCCAAACGATTGCTAGGTCTTGGAGAATGCATGTGTCTTAGCCTCTCTGCAAAATCTCGAGGCTAGAGCACATTTGGTGCTACAAAATCAACACTCCCTCTTAGTGATGAATGTGCTCTAGTGTTGCAACCCACTAAAGCATTACTCTGTCTCTGCACCATCTTTTGCTGCGCTGTTGATGTCTGGCTCTGCTGCCCATCAACTATTGCGCAACTCTGATTGTTGCATTCGTGTTGCTACTGGCCTTGCTGAACTGTTGCCAACAATGCATCTGCACTGCAACCCCCTCCAACTATTGTTGCTGCAACTGCAACGGAAAAGCATCCAAAATACTGAACCGACTGTGGTCACTATGATGCATCTTTCACTAGAGTTCTGACTGCTACTAGACTATGCGCTGTCACTGAAGCCTTTGCGTTGCTGCTAACTCTGCACTATGCCAACTGCACTGCTACCAACTCTCCTCTGTGCTGCTCAGTCTCTAACCTGCTACTAGCTACTACATCTGTCACTCTCGAACCTAATTGCACCAACTACCACTAATCCATCCTGCTATTGCGCGTATTGGACTCCCTTAACAAGGTATTGATTCATGAGGTGGAGCTCCTTAGGAATCCTACCCATCATGTAGCTCTCTAGGGCTACAACTCCAAATCACCCCACCTCACCCCTAGAGGTAACTCCGTGATCATGGCAAACTCTTCCTCCAATGTGGAGGACAGCCTGTTGATCTCAGTGGATAAAACCTGCTAATCTTGCTTCTCTCTTTGTCATTTTTTCTAAGAGGACATCGAGTGCTGTAGTGGCCAAGCTCACCACACCTGAAGCACTTGATCTTTGAAACATCCTTCTTCTTCATGTGCTGCTCCTGATAGCCCTTAGATGCGAGGGCCACATATTCCTCCTCCTCTACTTTCTTTGTCCCACTGCCAAATTTAATTAATACCCTTTAATTATTCACATTTCCTAAGTTTAGACTTATGAATACATTAAAAATGATTAATTAGTTTAATTAAACCATCTCTAGGTGGAATTTTCCCAAACAATTTATGGGTCTTGGAGAATGCATGTATCTTAGCCTCTTTGCAAAATCTCGAGGCTAGAGCACATCTGATGCTATAGCAATCAACACCTTGTTCCTCTGACTGTGTCACACTCCTTGACATGCCTCAGAACGTCATCCTTCAGGCCCCTCCAAGCAAAACGCTCCCTGATGGCCCTATACGCCTTTGTGAACCCCTAGTACCATGCTAGTGGTGAGTCATGGGCAACCCGTAAAATCTTCTCCCTCAATTGGAAGTTAGGCACCAAGTAAATCCGATCTTTGAAGTAAATAACCTCACTCATCAACCTGTATAGGTCATTTGTCACCGCCCCATCAAGGACCTCACATGCAAATCAGTCCTTGGTGTACTCCACTAGTAACTGCGGCCTCCAATCTGGGGCAATGCTCATCAGAGAAAGGGTATCCAGTCTTCTGGACAATGCATTCTCCACCACATTGTGCTTCTCTTTGACATACTCAATCTTAAAGTCGTATGCTTGGAGCTTGCTCACCCACTTTTGTGGCCTCTCCTGCAACTGCTTCCGCTCCAAGAGAAACATGAGGCTATTGTGGTTGGTCTTGACCCTGAACCGATTCCCACCAAGTACTGTTTGAACTTGGCTAGCGCATGCATGATGGCTAGCATCTCCTTGTCATAAATAGAGTACAACCTCTCATGGGGTAATAGTTTCCGACTCTCGAAGGTTATGGGGTGCCCTCCTTGCATCAAAACTATGCCTATACCCTCTCTCGATGTATCACACTCCAACAGAAAATGCTGGGTGAAATCTGGAAGTGCCAATACAAGACAACTGCTCATGACCTGTTTAAGGCGATCAAAAGCCTCCTACATTGTAGCTGTCCACTCAAAGGTCCCCTTCTTTGTCAGATCAGTGAGGGGAGCTGCCAACTGAGAGAAGCCCTTTATGAACTTCCTGTAGTAAGTGCAGATGCCCACAAATCCCCTGAATTTTGTCACATTTCGGGGCTCTATCCAATCCTAGACGGCCCTGATCTTCTCCTCATGGACCCTCACACCCTCCTCCCCAAGGATGTGCCCTAGGTAGAGCATCTTTGTCAAGCCAAACTTGCACTTAAACAGTTTCGCATAGAACTGTTGCTCCAAAATGCGTAACACTTCCTCTAAGTGTTGCAAGTGCTCCTCCCATGTCCAGCTCTAGATCAAGATGTCATCAAAGAACACCAGCACAAACTTCCGTAGCTACCCACAAAACACGTGGTTCATGTGGGACTAGAAAGTGGCTGGTGCGTTGGTTAGACCAAAAGGCATAACCAGGAACTCGAAGTGCCCATAGTGGCACCTGAAAGTGGTCTTAGGTACATCCTGGTCCCTCGTCGTGATCTGGGGGTATTGTGAGTGTAGATCAATCTTGGTGAATAATTTCGCTCCCCTTAGCTCGTCCATCAACTCATCTATGCGTGGGATAGGGTAGCGTTTCTTCATGGTCTTCTTAGGGCCCTATAGTCAATGCACATCAATAGGGACCCATCCTTCTTCTTCACCAGAACAACTGATGAAGCAAAAGGGCTAGAGTTAGGCCTGATGTACCCAAGTGCTAACAACTCATGAATAACCCTCTCTATCTCATCCCGGTATGCCTTGGGATGTCGGTAAGGGGTAGTAATCAAGGCATGTACCCTTGGCTCCGACTCATTAGTATTCTCAAACCCTCGGTCAGGTGGTTAACCCGACAATATGTCTCCAAACACTATTGGGTACCTGTCCAAAATGGCCTATATATCCGGGTGTGGTGGCTTGGGCTGACCCCCAGCCTTTGAAATCGTCAACTCCACAGCCACCTCAATGTCCCCGTGTCTTAGATCCACCTCCATCCTGTGGGCCGAAATAGTCTGTGGAGGGTAAGAGTGCATGCCCCATAGCAAAACTAGTTTGCCATCTGGCCCTATAAACTCCATCTCCAACTTCCTCCAATAAGTAGTGACTCTACTAAGAGAGTAGAGACATTGGACACCCATCACCACATTGGTGTCCAACACATTCACCAAGAAGAAGTGATCTGTCACTGACTAGTTCCTTGTGGTCACTATCAAAGTTGGAACATAACGTGTGAATTACATGGTCCTGGCACCAGAACCGAAAAGCCCTCAAACTTCTCAGTTGTGATACCCCTCCTCTGGACCATCTGTGCATCAATGAAATTGTGCATAGCCCCACTGTCTATTAAAATCAAGACACGCTACCCCTGATCCTCATGATCAAAGACTTGGGTACCCCACATAGAGATGTGAGGATCCCTCATGACGGAGTGAAAGGAGCTCCCCCTGGTGGGGGTGGCGGTGGTGGCCCCCTATCTACCTGCCCTGCGCTGTCATCTCCTACCATCTCCAAATACACATCATCCTCCCCATCACTATCAGAAAAGACCTCAATGTAGTGAGCCTTTCCTGCTGTGCATCTATGGCCTAGAGCCCATGGTTCGTGATAGGTAAAACACAACTTCCTCCTTCGAAGGTCTCTTTAGGTCTCCTCATACAACTTTCCACGCCCCTAGTTGGCTCTCCTTGGTGGAGCTCTAGTGTCACCTCCCTTCTGTGGGTAGGAAGCATGTGAGGGAAAAGGTGCCCTGGTCTTGGGGATGCCCCCCTGCAAGTCCCTAACACAAGTCATTGCGTCCTGTAAAGTCGAGGGTTTGCATGACTTCACCAGTCCATGCAGTGGCTCCAACAACCCCTCGATGAAAGTATACACCCTCCTAACCTCGAATAGGTATGGTACCATAAGTGAAACCCTAAAAAACTATGATATGTAGTGCTCTGGCTGGTTGATTTGTCTAAGTTGGGTCAATTCTCTAAAGTGAGCCTCCAGATCCCTCCTATCAAAACGCTCCACCACTCTCTGTGTGAAGCCTTCATATTAAGTCACACTGGAAAGCCCTAATGTGGATAGGCCATAAAACCACCACTCATGCGCCTCCCATTCCAAGTGCAAGGTATCCATTTTGATTGCCTCCATCTTTGTCATTTGATTAAGCTACAAATAAGTATCCAGCTTCTCACCCAAGCTCGAGCTATGCACTTGGAAGAATCATCATATGTGGGGAAATACATCCTCCCAACAATGTGTTGTAGCTTTGAGTTTTGTGAATTCTACCCCCCATTGTACCTACCCTTCTCATTTTGTTTGAGCTTACAATAATCTTTGAGTACAAGGTCACTTCGAAATCTCCCCCCATTACTTTCCATTCCCTGATGAAATCCCCCATGGGAATTTGATCATCTGGTCCCCCATTCTCACTAGGTGTTGATGGTAAGAAAGAAGGCAATGTGGTTCTGGATGGCCCACTTAGGATGCTTGGTGAGTGGCCGGTAAAGGATGGTCGTACTGTTGTGAGGCTCCTGATGTCTCCCCAAAAAGGAATTCATTGTGGAGGCCCTTGTCCCTGTTTTGTTGCTTGATCTCCTCCATCATCTCTTTCTGTCCCCTAGCCAAGTCATTCCAAGCCTTAAAGTGGCTATCAAATGCTGCTTCTTCCTTACTGCTTGGTTCCCCCATCTTTGCTACAAAGACTGTCTTCCCACATGCCTCTAAATCAGGAGTAATCTCCAGCACAATGAGGTGCTGGAAAGAGTGTACCTGGGCTTGCTCAAGGCAAGCTAGCTAAGCCCCAAATGAAAAATAAGAGGTTCCCCTCCGGTATGTTGATGCTCTATCTCCTGGCCCTGCACTGAATTGCCCAAAAATACACTGCTTGGTGTGAATATCTACTGCTAGGGCCTCCTCCGGTGCTCATAAAATTCTAGGAAATTAACCCTAGCCTCTCCGCCAAATACCCAGAATAAGCCACGAAGGAATTGGACTATGGCTGACCTTGGAATTTCGGCCTCTTTTCACTCTATGGTTGTATTGCTGGGAAATTCGACCCACCTGTCAATCTTGCTGCAAATATCCCCAAAAATAGCTTCAATCTCCAAGCAAATAATCTCCCGGGCTCCTCCTCAAATCTCAGGCCCAAACTCCCTTCACTCCTCAACTCCCAAGTGTGCCTCCTCCAAGCACTACCAGTCCCTGTGTTGCTGCTAGTGTCTCCTCCCCACAAACTCGCACTCCCACTGTTGGAACAATAAAAAATGGATGGAACTCCCTCCTTGGGTTGGCACTCGAAGTCCATCGAAGCAAGGGTTGAGATTTCCATTCGAATGTTCCACTCGGAAACACTCGTGTGCTAAATAGCACTTGCAGACTTGGCTTTAGCTCAAGCGTGCTATGTCAAAGACAAGATTTCTGAATAGATGAATGAATGACCAAGTGAGTGTCTTCCCTTCCTTTTTGTCAAAATGCCTCCAATGTGCTCATGTGGGCCCATCTCGATTTCCTCCCACCGAATTTCCCTCCAAGGCATGCATATTCTCCATGTGGGCCGCAATTCTCCATGTGTGGCCCTCACGCTCCACTAGGGGCTCTATATTCTTCTCCACCTCTAATGTATGGGACTTGCTTTTAATCAAAAATCAATGTGGGGCCTCTAAACCCACATTTCCTAAATGCAAACATGAACTAAGACAAAATTTATCAAAATTGATATTTCACTTAGCAATAATGCTAAGTGGGAATATCACAGTTGCCGAAATAAAGCTCTAGATTGTGTACCCAGGGGTTTTCAAACCCAAAACCTCATAATTTGATTTTCCATCTTGCTAGAAATTCATTTTATTTCATGTCTAAAGGCTTAGAAGTGACGTAAATGGTCATTATTCTATCTTCTAACCTCTCCACCCTAGATCCAGGATCTAAAATTGTCTAGGAACTTTTGGGTGTGTTCTCAAGGGATTGGCTTGCTGATTTCTGCATCTTTTTACAGAAATTAAAGTCATGTAAAAACAGGGCATCTAGTTGTTTTACACAAGAAGCCTCCTAACCAACCATTTATTCACTGAGAAAATTATATATTCGGTTAGGATATTTTTCGTGCATCAAATTTGACTATTTACATGCTATATTTAGTGAAGCTTGAGTGTTTCTTGCTTGTTGTTAGTGTTATCGCAGAACTCACAGACCTGTCAAGGCAGGACATAAAGCAATTTTATATAGTAACCCATCTAACTAGGTGAAAAATCATAGAAATAAACATATATCTGGTAAGTATATTTCATGTACATCAATTTTAATTATTTATTTGTTATATTCTATATTATCTGATGTACTTCTTGATTTTTAAACGATTTTATGCAGATAGTTATAGTAAAATAGCATGATAACAGTGAAACTCCTCAATTTTAGCCATTTGATTGCATTATAAGGCATTGTCTTGTAATGATTGGCTGGAGTCATTCACAAAATTCCTCCCATAACCCTTTTTGGTAGGAGTTGGGCTTAAAGAGTGGGGACTTAGGCTGAGGTGAGAGTGGGACTTTATCTTGTGTGTGCCATCCATAGCAAGTTGTACAAGATCCTCAACAACCTGCTAAGCAAAATGGTAACAGGGCCCAATGTCACCCTGGCCGAAACCCCCACTCTTTACGCCCGACTTTCTCCTAAAAGGCCAAAGGAGGATGCCTGCTCAATACCCCAACCAATCTAAGTAAGGTCAGTCGCTTAAATGGAGTCAAAAGGTGAGGTGGAGGAGATAATTAGGGGTTGCCTTGCTGATTTTCTATATGTAAATTTGCAGCAGAAAACTAAAACCAACAAAACACTATACACAATTGTGTTAAATATAACATATAAGTTGTAGAAAATGGTGTAGAGAAAATGTACAAACCATATCCAATAGTTATTTTTGTGTTTCAACCCCTGGTTATGGGGGTTATAGAACAAACCATCTTACTGCCCTATAACTACATATTGCAAATTCTAAAGTGAATTGTCAGTACACCAAACTGATTCCCCTTGGAAGGCCACCCAATTGATACCTAAGCACTACTAGATCATTGATTTAGGTGTGGGGAGGTTGGAAGGTGTTAGATGGATCTTAAAAGATCACTTCCAAGCCTTTGAACAACAATAAATTGCAATTTCCAGCAAGATGAAAATTGTATTACTGCAGTTTTGGAACACAGTGCCTTTGGGTGTTATGCATTAGGGAAGTTTTGAAGTCTAAAATGAGCCTCCTAAAGAAATTATAATATAATAGTGGAAATAATAAAATAAGATTAGAGTACATCATCAAATTTTATAGGGGGGAAAAACAGCTTTTTCAACTTATCTCCCTATGGGTTTACTCAAATTTCGAGCGGGAACACTCATTGATGAAAAATTTCATTCCTCATCTAAAAAGTACCCATGTTGCATAATTTCGATGGACCCTGCTACACGAAGAATGAAAAATACATGAAAAATGTGGTTGCAATCACGTTTTTCATGTATTTCTCATTTTTTGTATAGTAGGGTCCATAGAAAGTATGCAACATGGGTACTCATTGGATGAGGAATTAAATTTTGCATCCAACGAGTACTCCTGCTCAAAATTTGAGTAAAACATTAGGGAGATAAGTTGAATATGCAAGTTGAAAAAGTTGTTTTATTATTTTATTATATTTTAATCTTTTTAGTTTTTTACCCGAAAAATGGTGAATCATCCCCCATGGTTGACACCATCATCTTGAATTCTGTTGGTTCTTAAAAAGTTTATTTTCATTGTACATTTTTCCTAGGAGGCCCACTTTAGACCTCAAAAGTTCTCTAATGCATAGAAAAATTCCAGGAAGAAATTTATTATAGGAATGGATAAAAAGAATTATTATATGGCTCTATAACAACAAAATAAAAAATATATTTCAAAATAGAACTAATGAATGGAGTCCTAAGTCAAGATACTTACCTATATAGTGTTTGAAACCTCCTAAAGATTGCAAATATCTGTGTAATGGCAAGGAAAAATCCATATTTGCAAGAAAAAAATTGATACAAGCAAAAATAGTCCCAAAATCAATGTATCGAAGCCTAGGATTAGATCTAACTTTTATCTTTAATATCCAAAGGCGAACAAACTTGCTATTATTGATAAAAAAAAAAAAATCAGCAAGTAAAGATGTTGGAAATACTGAAAGGGGGGTGAATTAGTATTTCTTAGAAATTAACAACTTATTAATCTTTTTAGAGCATTAGTTAATCTTCAGCAATATTTAACATGAAACAATATCAGATAACAAAAGTAGTAAACAATACCATTCAACAATGCACAATAATCAAGACAATGGACAAAGATTTTTAGGTGGAAAACCCCCTCCGCGTCAAAAACCACTGAACACTTTTTAATATTTGTCTTCTTCTTCAAAAGAATAATTACATCAAGTTTTCAGCTTCCACTGAAGGAGGCTCTCCAACCCCATGATTTACAAGCTACAACCTGTAGGACACTCCTATGCCTTGTTAATTAGATGCAACTAGAAGGACACCCCAATGCCTTGGATGTCAGACCCCAACCTGACGAGTGCTCCAACACTCTGTTTACCAGTTGCTACTTGATGGACGCTCCAACATAACGTGATTTATCAAGTCCCATTGAAAGAACTCTCCAACACCATGTGCAAGCTACAACCTACCCTAGTATCACCCTGCCGCCTTGAAGTGTTCTCAGGCCACAACCTAAAGGGGACTCCAATCACTTGCCTTGTACCACCCTGCCACCCTAATGAGGTGATGGACCACGTTTCACAATTTTCAGACTAGATCCCCCTGTGCTCTGAATCAATATAATAAAACTGTAACAAAGATATTGTTGCTCTATTCGGTATGTCTATCACTGTCAAGTCCTAGTAGCCTCACTGCATAGCACTGCTCAATCTGACCATTGCACTATTGTACTGCAAACATTGTTCTCCTGCCTCTGCTTAATCACAATGCCAAACCAAACTACTGCACAATCTACACATCAAACTAAGAATTTACTGTCAATCCTGGCTATACCAAATCACAACACAATCATTGTGCAATCTAATCTTGTACTCATGCGACCTGCAATGGTCAGTGTCACTATACTGCACTGCTCACAAATGAATATGCGTTCAAAGGCTCATAAGGCAGTCTCTCCAAACCACTGTGCCAAGTTGCTAATGTTGTTGCAAGTACCGGGCATTGAAGTCTAATGATAGCTCAAACCAAGATGCCTTAGGTCATCCCTATGACCCGCTAGCAATTGTCTCGAACTTTTCCCAAGGAGGGCTACTAGCATATGTCTTATAATAGTTAAGATATAGCTATGAAACCCAAACTCTTATTGCAAACCAATGAATCTCTCACTGTTGTTATTGTTCATCCAAGTCATGTACTTCTAAAACTATTGTCATCAAACTCACTTAGTTGTTCCTCTCTCACTTTTTAATCATGCATAGGATCACTGTCATTTCCTTCCCAAGTCAAGTCAAGGCATCATATCACTGTTGTACAAAAGAGTCATGTCAATGTCCTTTACAAGATCACTGTAGTCAACTTTCACAAATGAAAATCACTATGCTTTCTAATCACAATTGTATTATAGAGTTATTATCACTATCACATCAATGAATCAAACACTACCACTGCTATATATCACTAACCATAATTGTTGTTACTATCAATATTCAAGGATGATTTCACAAACACATTGTGATATATTAGTCATTGTTACATGTCATGTCAAGCCACAACAATACCATCAATATTTTCAAGTCATGCCACTTTAAGGTCATCAAGGCTGTTGTTATGTGAGGTAGATCACTTTTCTTATAAATATAGAGGTCACTGATAGACTTATACTGAAGACCCTTGTTAATAGATGTCAAGATCCTTATCAAGCTTCCTGTAGGATAATGTTCAAAAAAACCCTAACTGTTGCAATCTGAGAATGAAATAATTAGCATCCTGTACACTACTATTTGTAACTAGCTCTTGAACATGTATACCAACTTCACATTAAGGAGAGCAACCTTCAATTCCTTGCTTAAGGCACTCTAACACACTGCTTTAGGTCAGATTAAGTATTGTAGTATGTGTATATGTATATTTATAAATTGACCCTAGCAATAATCCTTAACACTGTTGTAGATCACCCTTTTTGACTACTACAATAATATTGATGAAGGTAATCATTACTCAGAATAGTTTGAATCTGCTTACTTGAAGGGTCAACTGTCTTGGAGGTCTTTAAACATGTATGAACACAAACTTACCCAATCAAGAACAATCACCCGAAATGAGAAGAACCACTAGTTCTTTAGTTCACTTGCCTCTTCCTTCAAAATTAATATGCAAAATTTCAAACTCGCATTTGATTAGTCTGTTGTCCAAGATGTAATGTGTCGAGGTCCTGGAGCTTCTTTTTAAGCCCTAAACTTATAGTCCGAGACCTAAAACAAGTTTGTTATGAGGGTTGAGGCTTATTGGATGAAGGTCGAGGTCTTGTTTGCCAAGGTTTGAAACAAAATGAGTGAGGGACGAGGGTCATTAGATGAAGGCCAAGGTCTTGTTTGATAAGTGCCAAGGTATGAAACAACAATTCCTTGGGCACCGAGTTATGTTAAGGGAACGCTAATGAAGGCCAAACACATCCTTCACCTACAATAATGCAATACCCATACACATCACCATAACCCAAGAAAATATATATAAAGAAACCCTTGTTACAGAAATGGAAACCCAAACCAAAACAGTAGACCAAAATTTCTATGGAGAAAAACCAAGTCTGAGGTTATGAAGCAGTCCTGGAATAGGTCAATCAAATGATTCCCTAGAGAGTGCTTAATTCGATCTACCTACAAGAAACTTTGCCCAACGAAATGCCAAAACAAAAAGAAGAAAATTAACAAAACCATATCCCTAAAAATATCTCTACGGTTTACCTCAGGAGGCCAAAAACGTTTAGAGCAAATCTAAGGATATTTTGTGTGAGATTCATGCTATTTGAAGGAGATAAGGTCTTCCTTTTATAGACACATGTGCAGGCATAAGAGGGGTTTCTTAAAGGTAATCATTGGAGGAAACTTGAGACCTAAGACAACTTTGAAATGTTGATCCTTTTAAATAAACACTATTAATTGGTTTCATTATGCCCTAAGCAATAAGACACTTTAGCCATTAATGGAATGTAGGAACCTTATGGGTGCAAGATACTTGTGATGGGCTTTCTTAAGGTGATTTTTCCATGAACATGATAAAAATTTCTCACGCTTGATGTCTAATGCCCAACAATCAATAAAAGTATGCCATGTCACCACCCCTTGGGGCCTTAGCCCAGAAACTTGGGTTTTCATCTTCAAACTTGAATATCTCTCAAACCAAGAGGCCTCTCAGGATGTACCACATACCACCAGAAACATCTCAACGAGGAGAATCCATTAGGGATGATGTCTAGGACAAAATTATTGATTTTCCACATCAAAAACCTCTCACGAGTTTGGGGTATATCCATTGACCAGGGAACCCAAACCTAGAACTTAGGGTGTCCAACCATCCAATAGTGGAGCTTCCAACTTGATGTAATCCAAACAATTATTAATAAGTGTTAATTAATTGTTTGACATCAATGAATCGTGTTTTAGTCAAAGTCAAACCCCAAGGTTGACATCAATGTCAACACCATCCAACAAAAGAAACCTACACTAGAATAGAAAACGAAAAGTTTTGGATTTTTGAAAACGTAAGTTGGTTGTTGCAAATTCTTACCTTGTGCCACAATAACTTTACCTAATGAGTTGACCTATGAAACACACATCTATCTAAGTTGACCTTGCTACTATATATTGGGGAAGTTAGATTGGTTTTAGAGAGAATTCGCTCCCACTTTTGACTTAAGATCTTCTCCACTTTTCAGACCCAGTTAGGAACAACCCTTAGCATGATGTTCTTTAGCCTTCAATTCAACTATGTGGTGATATACAAGCCCCTCTTTAGTTGAAGCATCCTATTGGAATGGTTCAACTTTTGTTGGAGCCACCCACCTGCAACAAGACAAAAAAGCGATATTTCTCCCTAATTTTCCTCCTCCATGTGGCTCTATTGCCTCTCAATGGATCAAACCTCTAGCTTATATGTGACCTTACTTAATGGAGAAAATATTAGATTAAACCATCTACTAGAAAAAAACCAAGAAAAAAAAAGAGATAGTAAAATCCAACTCACACAATGTACAAATATATGGATTTGCAAATGAAATTTTTTTATTAATGGCACTTATCTCACAAAAAATAACAACATTTTGCTAGGGAGGAGACTAGCCTATTATAATAAAAAAATTGATGGCTAGTTAATGACTAGTTGGACTCCTCTAGAATATGTCACTAGTCATCCGCATGTTGGAGACTTAGTAATATTTTATAAAAATATTACATTGCATCAATGATTTTTCCCACTAAAGGGATCATATTAGATCACAGTTACCAAATTGGTCCAATGTTCCCTTTACCCATGGCCCTAAAGACTGAGGATGAAGAATAGTACCCACTAGAAGCCCAGTGTTCCTCACCAATGCCCTTCTTGAAATTGGACTTGGTCCACTACAATTCCACTTGCTTGGGTAAAAGTTTGACTTGGTACAAATGATGACTTTTTGACTATCTAATAGCTAGTAGATGTACCTTCATTAACTTCATTGGTCCATTAGGCTCAACATTCCACTTTGACGCTTCAAACAACTATGTTGTTCATTATAACAACTAGTTGACTTGACTTTCCTAGGATAACGATCGAATTGACCACCTTTGCTTGAGATCTCCAACAACTTGATGACTTGGATTATTCTATCACTTAGGTCTGTTGTAACCTAGCCTAATTTTAATTGAATCTCTATTCACTTGTCCATATCCTATCCTATTTTGACACATCATCACTACCCTACCATGTCATCAGGCCCTTGCGTTGGTTCTCTAATGCCTTGAGGAATTTGAGAATATTGAGACTTGGGTTCCGTTCCTCTTCTTCTGTAGATGTAATATCCTGATTGGATATTTTTGTTGAAATCACAGGGATTTTATTTCGACAATATTTTTCTAGGGAATACATTCGAAAACACCATAAAATTTGTAGAATTCAATATGATAAATATTGCTAGCAACTTATTTAGATTTGCAATAAATCCCATAAATACATTGTGCTTCTACTTCGACATTTTAATAAAAGTATTGTAACACGAGGAATAACTAGAAATGTTGCAACAATAGCTAAAATGAGATTTACTATATTAGCTAGAATAAGAATACATGCCAATACAAAATAGTTGGAAATAGATGAGATAATGATGGCCACCAAATAATTTACTGCAATGTTGAACCTAGCCTCCAAAATGGCAATTGAAAATGACGCCCAAATTGGAGATCTGGATGATCCACACTCCAATCCATAAATCTGCTCATAGTGATGTTGATGAAGTCCAATGAGATTTCTAAATGAAATCTCTTCAACAGTAGGTTGGGGTTTCGTCAAACTCACACAAAGAACTCAAAGGTTTTCATCTTGGGGCTTCTTGAAGCCAAGAACCATATTCTGAGAACCTCTCCATAGAAAAAAATACTCAAATCCAAGATTTCCAAAATGATTTGCTTCCCTTCCTTTTAAAGGCCTGATGGATAGCTCTCCAACCTTCTAGAAGCACTTTTATTTTATTATTTTATTTCCCTTCTAGAGACTTCTCCTTTTTACTTTATTAAGTGACTCCTTCAACTTATTTTATTTGAGTCACATTTTTAATACCGAAAAATCGTAAATTTGCCTCTATGATCTCTCAAGCCCCTAAAGGTCACTTTTCATTATCCCATCTTGTAGATCTTTTCATCTCAGTTCCAATGAACTATTACACTAAGGTGTTTCTCCAAATATTCTGCTCCAAATAATACCTATGTATATGTGTGAGTGTGGCCCCAGTCGAGCTCAGGGGTGACCACCGTTCCTTTGTTCCATAACGTTTATGTGAAGTTTGTGCTTAGTGTCTTTCGATCATATGAACCTTGCCATGTGACCCTAGCCTAGGGGTCCATGGTCATTCACATGATGATGTCATCATGATATGTGGCAGCTCATAAGGGGTGCCACATGTCATTTGTTTTTGGATGTTTGACGAATCACAAACTTCCATTTGGGCTTGCCATGTGGGAGTCCCCGGAGGTGCCACATCATCTTGGTAACATCACCTCATCCAACCAGAAAACGCTACATCATCCTCACTACTAATTGTGTAGAGGGCCATGTCGTTGCCAAATTATCCAACGGAATTATGCCACATGTCATCTTTGCTACTACGTCATGGATGATTGTGTGGGGAGGAAACGTCATCCAACCAAACACTGCCACGTGTCATCCTTGTTGACTATGCAGGTGGCCATTTCATTGCCAAAACACCAACCAAACGCTGTCATGTGTCATCACGGGATTGGCTTCTATGGCAGGACCACTCTGAGTTAACTAGCGCACATGTTGGTGTACATCATGTCTTGTCACCATCCATTGTGGATTTAATTAATTAGCGAGGGATCCACTCGGGAGCTACGCGTTGTTTAACATATTGATGTTGGGGTTTTTTTCCCTATAGTTTTGGTCCTTTACAAGTGTTGATTTTCATATGGCCATAAATTCTCATCCAGGAGGATATATTGTTGGAAAGGTCTCAACAAGGACTACCCAACCGTGTTTTTCATAGGATCATTAGGGGATCATAACCTTCTGAAAAAACTCAATAAACAACATAGCTCTTTTGACTTCACCTAATGAGGGCATGCGAGTTATCTAGATGTCATACTACTTTCTTTGACTTATGGATGACACTGTTGTTGTCTTGGACATCCCCTTTGACATCAATGACACTTGTTTTCATTAATGAGAACACTATGTGCAACATGGTGCACTCCCTATGGCAGTTTCTTCATAGTTGACTTTGTCAAATTGCACAATATAAAGGGTACACTAACATTTAGAGAAATCTTGAGGTCTAAAATAAGCCTCAAAACAAAAATGTACAATCAACTTTATAAGAACCAATAGTATTCAAGATGATGATGTCAACCATGGGAGATGATTCACCATTCATTTTTGGAGTAAAAGGTAAAAAAAAATAAAAAATAAAAAATTATTTTTTCAACTTATCTCCCTACTATTTTATTCAAATTTCAAGTAGAAGCACTCGTTGGATGCATAATTTAATTCCTCATCCAAGGAGTGCCCATGTTGCATACTTTCGATGGGCTGTATTACACGGAAAATAAGAAATATATGAAAAACATGATTGCAAGCACTTTTTCATGTATTTCTCATTTTTCTTGTAGTAGAGTCCATCAAAAGTATGTAACATGGGTACTCCTTAGATGAGGAATTAAATTTTGCATCCAACGAGTGCTCTCGCTCGAAATTTGAGTAAAACCATAGGAAGATAAGTCGAAAATATGAGTTGAAAAAATAGTTTTTTGTTTTTTCCCTCTAAAATTTGATGATGTAATCTAAACTTATTTTATTATTTCCACTATTATTTTATAATATTCCTTAGGAGACCCATTTTAGGCTTCAAATTTTTCTATTTTTCTAATGTCTCTCTCTTTAAGGCCATATGCATTCATGGAATATTTTATTATGGTGGTGGATTTAATGTAGACACAAAGCACAAGTTCCTAGGGTCCACAAGTTTAAAGAGGACATTTTATATTGTTTTTTGTCAAAAGGTTTGTAGAAGAGGCACCTTAGTTAAGACACTTGACATTCACACTCATTTGTTGGAGAGAATCCTAATCAGAGGAGTTTTACACTTAGCGTTTTCACATTATTTTTGGAAATTCATCCTCCCACTTTGACTTGGAATTTTATTGTACTATTTAAGGTAGTTAGTCTTGGAGAATGGCCTTGGACATGGAGAAGACAGGGGATAGTTTGCATGCACCTTTTCTGAGCTATAAGATTGAGGAAGATAACATGTGGCATTAAATTCATTTACAAGCTTATATTTAGTATTTTCTATGGGATTTTTTTTCTTAATTTTCCCTCTTAGACTTTTATTGTAAAATATTTTTAGTGTTTTCTAATGTTTTCCTTGGAAAACAAAATAAACAAACTAGTATGTTATTGTAAAAATAATTGAGATTAAACCTATATAAGGGTTTACACTCTCCTTCATTTGCATGGTTGGATTTGGGGATTTTTCCTCTTGATCTTAGTTGGAGATCTAGAAGATAATGTTAGAGCTAAGGTTTTTCTCCTATGAGGTGGCTTCAATTGTTAAATTTTGCTGATGAAAATGCTTGCAAAAGAATATGCTTTGAACAGCTAAATACAAGGTAAGATTGTAGTTGTCTTCATTTGAGTTGTTGTAAGTTACCTATTAGAAGTGCCTTGATGGTGGTTCAATCCCGTTTCAATACATTTAATGTTTAGTTTATGGAAATGCCATTATGATGGCAAAATTTCCTAATTCAAGTTGGCTGTAATTTACCATTTTCATTTGATAAGCACATCTATAAGCTATCTTTCGATGTTCTCGTTCAATATGTTCTCCAAGTATATTTTATGTTTCTTATTAACACATTAAGAAAGATTGTAGGAAAAAATTTTTTCCAGCTCTTTCATGCCTTGATCATATGTAAAAATAATCAGTCTTAGTTTGTTTCCTTGAATCCATTCCCAATGGATAGGCACTAGGCTTGATCTACCATCATTTTCTTGTTTTTCCATGCTACAACATTTGTTTTGCTGAAGCTACTCTTCACTTCACCTTGAGCTATCATTCCTAAAATTTAGCAATCCTATCTTACGTAAGCCCCCTTAGTTTGAGAAGAGCCAACATAAAGTGTAGAGGAGGGTTAGCGAAGTGAGAGTGACCTCCGTCTTAGTTCTCTTGATGTTACTTCATGGTTGACTTTTCTAAAGTGCACAAATATCTATGGTGCACTAATTAGAGAAATTTTGAGGTAAAAAATGGGTCTCAAAACAAAAATGTACAACCAAAATCAACTTTATAAGAACCAATAGGGTTCAAGATGATGATGTCAACCATGGGGGATGATTCATCATTTTTGGAGTAAAAAAGTAAAAGGGTTAAAATTTTTAAAAAATAAAAAAACTATTTTTTTAAGTCGTATTTTCAATTTATCTCCCTATGGTTTTACTCAAATTTTGAGTGGGAGCACTCGTTAGATGTGGAACTTAATTCCCCATCCAAGGAGTACCCATGTTGCATACTTTCGATGGACCCTGCTACACGAAAAATGGGAAATACATGAAAAACGTGATTGCAATCACGTTTTTCATGTATTTCCCATTTTTCGTGTAGCAGGGTCCATCGAAAGTATGCAACATGGGTACTCCTTGGATGAGGAATTAAATTTCGCATCCAAAGAGTGCTCCTGCTTGAAATTTGAGTAAAATCAAAGGGAGAAAAGTTGAAAATGTGAGTTGAAAAAGTAATTTTTTCTTTTTTCTCTAAAATTTGATGATGTAATTTAGTGTTATTTTATTATTTCCACTATTATTTTATAATATTCTTTAGGAGACGCATTTTAGACCTCAAAATTTCTGTAATGATCTCTTTCTAAAGGAACATACATGCATAGAATATTTTATTATGGTGATGGATTTAATGTGGACACAAAGCACAAGTTCCTAGGGCCCACAAGTTTAAAGGGAACAATTTTATATGGTTTTTGGTCAAAGGGCTTCTATAAGAAGCACCCTAGTCAAGACACTTGGCATTCACACTCATATATTGTATAGAGTGTAACCTTACCTTTGGAGTTTTGCACTTTGATTTTTCACACTATTTTTGAAAATTAGCCTAACCGCTTTGACTTGGCATTTTATTATTTTATTTATGGTGGTTACTCTTGGAGGGTGCCCTTGCACATGGAGAAGACAAATGGCAGTTTGCATGAGCTAGAAGATTGAGAAAGATGACATATGCCATTAAATTCATTAAATTCATGTAGATACTTGTATTCAATATTTTCTATTAGAATTTTTATCATAATTTTCCCACATAAGATTTTATTGTAAATATTTTCAGTACTTTCTAATATTTTCCTTGGAGAACAAATATTATTATTATTGTATAAGAGAGTTGAACTTAAGCCTATATAAAGGTTTTCTCTTTCCTTCATTTGCATGGTTGGATTTGGGGTTTTCTGATTGAGGTGGATATTAGTGGCCACCCGCCTATTCCGCTTGGACCCCCAACACTGTTTCCTTTCAGTTTCCTTAATTCTAGCACAATTTTCTATTTTTGGCAGTTTTTCGAGGCATGAACTTCCGGAGCCGTTTTGAGGCTCCAAGCAACCTTTTCTTGAAAAACTCACCAACTCCTTCGCCCATGGGTAGGGGCTTGCTAGGAAAATTTGTTGTCCTCAGATAGATCTTTCTAATAAGGTATCGTGCATGCCAAATGGAGATCATGTGGCCGACTTACCACCCCAGGAAGTTGGCTTTCCAACTAATCCCAACGAGGCTCACACTTTTGGCACTTCATCTCCTAGGGTTAGGTTTTTGGATGTTTAGGGTTTTCCATTGTTTCTCAATAATAAAAGGGCTTCTGAGCCTCATTGTAACACACTTCAATGGACATGTAGCCATCAAATCTCTTCTCAGATATAAGCTACCATCGCCCAAGCTAGATTGTTTCCATTATGCATGTAAACGATTTGAGTATTTCTTATTGGTGAATTGAAGTTCAGTTTTCATTGTAGCTTTGTGTTTTTGTTTAAGTCTGTATTTCATTTTGTTTTTGCATAAATCTCGATCTTTTCCCCCCTTGAGCTTATTTGAAGATCTAGAAAGTAATGTTAGAGCTAAATTTTCTATCTTATGAGGTGTATGTGTTGGAATTCAATTGTTAAATGTTGTCAATGGAAATACTTGCAAGAGGATATTCTTTGAAGAGCTAATAAATGGGAAGATTGTACTTTTATTCTTCATTTAAGTTATTGCAACTTACATATTAGTTGTGTTTTGATGGTGGTTGATTCCCCTTTCAATGCCTTTGATGCTTATGTGATGGAAATGTCTTTGTGATGGTCAAATTTCCTAGTTTGAGTTGGTTGGAATTTAGCATTTTCATTTAATAAGCATGCCTACAAGCTATATTTTGAGGTACTCTTTCAAATGATTCTCCCAGTATGTTTCACATTTCATATTAACACATTAAGAAAGGTTATACTCTGTTTATTTCATCTCTTCATGTGTTCATCATATGTAAACAACATCTTTCATAGTTTGATCCTTTGACTCCATGTCAAATGGATAAGCAATGGGTTTGATCTACCATCATCTTCTTGTCTTTCCATATTGTAATATTTTTGTTGTTGAAACTATTCTTCATTTCACTTTGAGCCATCAGAGCTTACTATTTAGCAATCTTATCTTAAGGAAGCCCCCTGGATTGAAGTAAAGCCAACCTAAAGTGCAGAAAATGGTTGGTGAGGTGTCAACTACCTCCCTCTTCATTCCCTATAGGTTGCATTATATGATAAGGACTTTGTACACATTAGATACAAATTCAAAAAGCAACAATACCACCTTTACAAAATTGTGCTTGGCGCAAAACTATAGACATAAAATGACTTTACCAAGCCAAACATTAACAATATAATATTTAAAATACAATACTAAGATGGCTTAGAGGAAGCATTACTTCTCATAATATATGTTAGTTCTTGTGGCTTAGGTTCGAAACAGTTGCGAAATGATTTCTTAAATAATATTATAGGAACCATTTATGGCACCCCAAAGATTACAAACTCGTTTCCAAACAAACTATAACCTAACGGCATGTGAGTAACGTACTTCATTTATTTGTCTAGCATAAGGCTGTTTCACAATTTGTCTTCCTGTCCAACGAGACTTGTGACCTGTTGGCATATCTGTCATAACTTATGGTCATGAGATCATTAGAGGAAATCTATTTTTGGATAGTTTAAATTTTCATATTTCATTCCTATGGTTTTCTATACTAATTTGAATATTGCAATTTGTAATTTGGTTGGATTTTATTTGGTTATCTTATTTATGACCAAATATTAATAATTATCCACATCAGTTTTTACTAAATACTTATATCTGAGTGAACCACAAAATAATAATTATCCACATCAGTTTTTACTAAATACTTATATCTGAGTGAACCACAAAAGTATACATTTGATTTTAAAAACATAAGTGCATCTAAAAATG
Organism: Pinus taeda; assembly: GCA_000404065.3. Lineage (NCBI taxonomy): Eukaryota > Viridiplantae > Streptophyta > Pinopsida > Pinales > Pinaceae > Pinus > Pinus taeda. The sequence goes on from APFE030999370.1 coordinate 48,864, forward strand.
GCCTGAGTAAATTATAAAGGCACTCATTTGAATTTTAAATGCATATGCATAGCCAAAAATGACCTGATTGCATTTTCTCGAGTCCTGAAATATAAATTTCATCACATGTATTTTCGATGGCTCAGAGAATAGTTTTTTTGACATTAATGCACATCTCAGTATTGTTTAAATATAAAACAATAAAATTCACATGTTGGGTCGTCATTTTTTTTAGATTCTTCCTTTGCCATAAATTGTGAAGGCACACCAAAGACTGCTGCTGTTACGGGAGTTCTTTATGAGCAGGAGAACGAAACACTCAATGCTGCCTCATTCAATGTCAGTAGTAAAGAAAACTGGGGAGTAAGCGACACTGGATATTTTATGGACTCTAACAATCCAACCTATATAGCGAGCAGTCAGTCTCAATTTACAAATACATTAGATACAGAACTGTATCAGTCAGCACGATTATCTCCCAGTTCACTTCGATATTATGGTTTAGGACTCGTGAATGGACTCTATACAGTAAATTTACAGTTTGCAGAGACAGTGATTTTAGATACACCACTCTGGAACAGTGTTGGAAGACGCATTTTTGATGTTTATGTTCAGGTATTGTTAACGATTGATCTTAAAAGTGTTATTGCTGTAATATACGATGAAATATTTTTATTGCGTCCTTTTTTAATAACAAATTGTGGTTATCTGATCTTTTGCCTTGAGCAAATTTTTTATTTGTTCCTGGGAAAATGATGGTGCAGGGGAAGAAAGTATTAACGGATTTTAACATCCGAAAGGAGGCAGGAAGCCCCTATGCAGCTGTTGTTAAAAATTTCTACAATATCAGTGTAACAGCAAACTTTCTTGAAATTCATTTTTTCTGGGCTGGAAAGGGAACTTGCTGTATTCCAAACCAAGGAGTCTATGGACCATTAGTATCAGCTATAAGTGCTACGCGTGGTAAGTATAAAAGGTAGTGTGTTTCAATAAATTAGAAATTTCTGCACAGGACACCATTCTACCAAGGATGGGCATGTTGCACCAGGCTCAAGATGGTTGTATTAAAATGTTTCTTATATTAACTGTCAAATTATTTTTCTATCGTGAAACTGGAAAGACGTTGTCTGTTTCAGCTTGCATTGTCACTTATGATTTTTGAATGTGTGTAGCTGATGGGGTGCCTCCCACCTCCCCTGTTGGCGTCACTGTACCACCCTCGACAGACAAAAGAAAGCCAGGAATAATAATTGGAACCACAGTTGGAATTGTTGCAGCTTTGATATGCATATTTTTGGTTATTTTCCTTCGGGGGAGAGCTCAAAAGCTAGCAGCAACAAATGTTGAGGATGACGAAGGTAATGACAAGATTTGAGGACTCTTGCAGGGAATGCTTCAATGTTTTCTCCTAACATTTTCTGGTTTAATTTAGTTGCAAGGAGCAACGATTGACGTGTTACATCTTAATGTTGACTTCTTTGTCAGAAATACAAATTATCCGTTCAAAGATGAAAATTTTCAGCTATGCGGATATGAGAACTGCAACTGGAGATTTTGATAGAGAGAATAAGTTAGGCGAGGGAGGATATGGTGCAGTTTATAAGGTTTGTTAATACTCTTTCCATCTGTTGCATTCTTTTTTCAAAGACTGTTTACAATACAAGTGAATTATGTAAGCAGTTATTATTTCTTCCTGTATTATTTGTGTTTTCTCTTAAGTTTGTTTGACCACTGACATTCTAAATTGTGGCATTAAAATAGGGCATTCTTTCAGATGGTAAAATGGTGGCAGTGAAGCAACTTTCTGCTGAATCTCGACAAGGAAAACGTGAATTCATAAATGAAGTAGCTGTAATATCTGCAGTGAAACATAGGAACCTTGTAAAGTTGTATGGATGTTGTCTAGAAGCAGATGATCGGCTCTTGGTCTATGAGTACTTGGAAAACAACAGTCTTGAAAAAGCTTTATTTGGTAATTATATAATTTTATATATATAGACACACACAAGCTTTATTTGGTAATTATATAATTATATATATATAAACACACACATTAGTCTTCTGAATTGAAGATTTCGTTTTTCTACTAGATAGTAACAAATAGGCCAGTGCTAAATATAACTACATTAGTTTTTCTGAATTGTACATTTCGTTTTCTATTCACTGGATGGTAAAAAATAGGCTGGTGCTATATATGTTGCAGGTAATAATAAACATCAGCTACAGCTAGATTGGCCTATTCGATACAATGTTTGTATTGGTACCGCACGTGGACTTGCTTACCTTCACGAGGAGTCCAGTACTCGGATAATTCATCGAGACATCAAAGCCAGCAACATTCTGTTGGATAATTCTCTCAACCCTAAGATAGGAGATTTTGGCTTGGCTAAGCTATACAATGAGAAGAAAACTCATGTCACCACCAGAGTTGCGGGTACAGTGTAAGGAAGTTTGGATTTTGGTTTCTTAATTATCATGTGAAATTGCATTAGCTATCGGAAAATATCATTTTTCTTCAAAAGAACTAAGTAGTCTGCAGCTTGATCACTTCTCTAATAAATAAATAAATTAGCTTATTTTGATATTAATTTTTTTATTAGGTTAACTTTATTATATTATTTTATTTTATGTTGATATTAAATTTTTATTATTTTAAAAAGTTAACATAGGTTTTTTTTATTATTATAATTGGATATTTTGTTACATTATTGGAGTTATAAACATGAAAATATTTATGTCAAATTTAAAATATATATTATATATATATATATATAAGAGGTAAAATCATATTTAACCATGGAGATTCACCTTACTTTATTATGGAAATTTTTATCTTGCTGAGGCTTATTCTACAGCCTAGTATGGGCTGTGTAAGTTCAGCTTTGATCAATCTGAAGTTGATTAACTTGTCAACCTTAGGGGCTCATTCTACAACCCAATATGAGGGCTTTAGTAAGTTGTCTATATAAGATAATATAATTTCATATACGCTGATTTAGTAAGTTATCCATATGAGATAATATAATTTCATATAACTTTAAAATGAGATAAGAAGTAAAAAAAATGAGTGAGTAAGATGTTTAAATCTTATACTTTTCAAAAATATTTCAATGCAAGATTTTAATAAACCATTTGAAAGGCTCATTCTACATTCCAATATGAGGGCTTTAGTAAGTTGTCTATATAAGATAATATAATTTCATATATGCTGGTTTAGTAAGTTATCCATATGAGATAATATAATTTCATATAACTTTAAAATGAGATAAGAAGTAAAAAAATATGAGTGAGTAAGATGTTTAAATCTTATACTTTTCAAAAATATTTCAACACAAGATTTTAATAAACTATTTGAAAATCTACCAGAAAAGAAAATATTTTAATGTTGTATATAATAAAATCTTCAATATCCCAAGGAAAAAAATAATTGAAAGTTAAAAGATAAAATAAAAAATATCAAATACTTCCTCATAGGAATAATAAGAGGGATATGTGTAATTCATTCATAATAACAAAAAAATTCAATGTGAATTATCAATAAAATATTTTACTACTTATACTTAACAATATATTAATATCAAAAAAACCATTTTAATGTGCAGAATATACTCTATATAGCATTCAAGAATACGATTTAAACAATGAAAAATTACACATCATAAATATAGAGAGATTGATAACCACTACACATTCATTGGGATCTATCATGAGATACAATTTTCTTTTTTCCAAATTTTACACTCTAAAAGAACACGAAAAAAATTGATCTCTCTTTGCTCAGACTTAAAATGAATTTATACTAGTAAATAGTTTTTGTTACAATCTATGTTGAACCAATACTAATTATTATTGTAACACTTATTGATATGATTTTTTTAATTAATTAATTTTTTATTAAATTTATAAAAAAACACAATTTGAAGATAAATATTAATTTTTGATTTATAATACTATTATAAATTTTCTAACATATTCTATTGAAATTAAATCTCTACTCTCTATTTAATAATTATTTATAATTAAATTAAAGTTCTAAAATAAACATATTAATCACTATAATTAATATTTTTATAAACATTACAAGACATAACTAATTTAGCATTATTTTAATAAACATAAAATTATTCAGTGCTTTAAAATTACATTGACTAAACTCATTAAAGTACAACGGGTCATAGAAAACAAAACTATACCGCCATGTATTATGTGACGAGTAAATAGCTCTCTGAAAAGCACTTTGCAATGTGTGATATAATACCACTCACTATATGTTTCTGTTTTGAAGTGGATATCTGTCACCAGAATATGCTATGCGGGGTCATCTTACAGAAAAGGCAGACGTGTTCAGCTTTGGGGTAGTTGCATTGGAGCTTGTGAGTGGCAGGAGAAACACAGAGACAAGCTTGCCACAAAAGATGGTTTATCTTCTTGAATGGGTGTGTACACTCTGAACTTCAAATATGTGATCTATGCAATTTAACACCAGCCATTACTAACTGCCTGTTGGCATTGCAGACCTGGCATCTTTATGAGCAAGGAAGGCCTCTCGATTTGATGGATCCTGAGATAGAATCAACACGCTCAAACGAAGAAGTCCTCAGAGTGATTGAAGTGGCCCTTCTTTGCACTCAAGCGGTGCCTACAATGCGTCTACCGATGTCTAGAGTGGTAGCAATGCTGACTGGTGATGTAGAGGAAATTCCTGTTGCTTCTCGCCCGGGTTACATTCAGGATTTTCAACATAACAGTTCCATTGCAAGAGCTAGCGGCACTGCCAGTACACCTATCGTAGCAACAACACCAATGGGCGACATGACAGAGATCGCCAATTTTAGGGCATGACAGCATTAAATTGTCTTCAGCTAAGAGAGATTGTAACTCCATGAAAGCTATAAGAGAGGGCCGATGAGAGCTGGCTTGAGCATCAAGATTATAAAACGGCAGACTAGTCTTCGCTGAGAACTCTCCTTCATAACTTCAAGGTTCATGGTATTTCATTTTATTATAAGTTTAAGCATCCATTTGTTCTGTAGTTATTAGCCTATTGAGTCTATCAGGTGAGTGTGTGTCGCATGGTTCATGGTATTTCATTCTATTATAAGTTTAAGCATCCATTTGTTCTGTAGTTATTAGCCTATGAGTCTATCAGGTGAGTTTGTGTTGTATGATATGGTACTTACGAGTACATATGATAGTAAAAGGCCTTGTGTCTCCCAAGATATGTATATCGTGAATAACAAGACCTCTGAAATGTACTGTTTAGAGATTTAGTCATGTTTGCAATCATCTATAAATTTCAGAACAATATATTTGGTTAAATGGGACTTCAATTCTGCATAAAGAGATTATGATGTTTTATTTTACAAAGACTTGATGTTAATTTTCCTTATGGAAATGCCCAAACTTACACTTCTTTGCCCATCGTCCCTCTAGAGCAATCCACAAGAATGGATGGCAAAGGTGAAATAGGAAAATCTATGGCGAACAATGGTTGGAATGGATAAACATTGAAGGAAGGAAATCAATTATGTATAAAGAGACTAAAATATTTTATTTTACAATGACTTTGATGTTTTTTCCCTTATGAAATGCTCAAACTCACCCTTCCTGACCGATCATCCCTCTGGATCAATCCCTTACAAGAATGGATGGAAAAAGTGAGATAGGAAAATCAAGGGCGAACAATGGTTGGAATGGATAAACATTGAATGGAAAGCCATGCTGGCTGCCAAGTTGAAAAAACTGCACACCAAAATAGAAGCAAGATTCTAATCCTGTCATTGAAAAAGGTTAAAGGTTAGTATCCAAAAGCATCAATCCATGCATTTTGATTACGACATCTTTGCGCATTCAAGTCTTTTGCCATACACAAGCACTAATTTGTGGATTTATAAGCAAATAAGCTATCCGATCTCTGCTTCTGTTTGTTATATGAATTTTGTTCTTTTTCCCATTATCTTCAATATCCAGTTTCATCGAGTTTTGTTATTAGTTTACCCAGTTTCATCGGGTTTTGGTATTGGTAATAGTGATGGGCAGTTTAACTAAGTAGATGACAGAATATGGCAATATAATTTTTAGGGAAATTTTGATTTTTTTGTGTGGTTTAAAATGAATTTGAAAATGTAAATAAGTTTCGCTGGTAAAAAACTCAACCCATGAAATAGACTAATTTTACAAATTAAACAATCTTTATCTTGCACTGCCATAAACAAGTTAACTTACAAGTTATACAATTATGAAAATTTAATTTTCAACATCAGTCTGTATTATATTTATACTGTTTTCAATGTTCAAATATTCTAAAACCTGTTCAGGCTAAATGCAGAGTAACTTACACGGTACTATGTGCATTCTTCAATTGAAATGCATCGTGTATGCTGTGAATGCAGTGACCTTCTAAACAACGCTAACATTAATTTTGTATGAGTTTCTGATCACATAGAATCTTGGCATAAAAAGATAGTGTATTATTTATTGGGATTAGGTGACAACAATATATCACAATAAAAGATTCATATGGCAGTAAGAAATCAAAAGACTAAGTATAGAAATCTGAGAATGCGCACATAGAGATGAAATATTTGAACTACAGCCTTCAAAATCATATGATATCAAGAACTTGAAAGTGACGCAGGTAAAATAATATCTAACCATAGGGTCATCACATAAAGTCTAATAAAATTAAATTAAAGATCACACACCAAGCATATGCACATAAAAATTCAGAAAATGATTAATTAATAAACAAAATAATTAGAGGAGAACCGCCCCAATGATTGACCTTTCATTTCTTACACTCGCTGACACATTTTTACATACTAGATGCCTTATCACTCACCTCAATTTATACAAATGGATTAGAGCCCAAGGTAGGTTCTAGATCCCTAAACTAACTCCCAAAATATCTCTTTTGATCCCCAAAATCTCTCATCCAATCCCTTATCCCTAGATAAGAGCTAACTAATCCATAATCTTCTCAAACCTTTCTCAATACTCTCGAATCTTCTTCTATTTACAAAAATTATCACTCTCCTAAAAAATATAGGAAAAATACACTAATTAATTAAATCCTAGCTTTCTAAACTAACTCCCTAAGTAAACACTTAACCTAGGTTAGATGCACCTGCATCAGACTCCCTAGGTAAAAAGAATTCATGGTCTCTCAACCATCAGTCTTCATATGATGATAAAATCATCTTGGATCCCAAACAACTTTAGTTTGTCGTTGATCATTTATTCTATTATGTTTTGGATGTTTTGTGGCTATCTTTTCTTGTCCTCCATGCTTCCAAACTTTATGTTGTAATTCTCCCTTCTCCTTGTTGATGTATGCTTGTTCTGTTGTCATCAACAAGCTTTTGCTATCTTTTATCCTTCCTGCAATGTCTCTTTTGTGACACTTTCACCATCAATCTTCTAATCTCTTCAATTTCCATGTCCAACTTGCTTTCTTGTTGGTAAAAATCACCCATTCTTTGTTGAAAATGACTTGTTCTCCTCAAAGTCGTCCTTATTGCTACCACTTTGTAGCTGCATTTTCTTCATTGAAACCTCGTCCACATCCTCTATGAAATTGTTGTAGTCCATCGTCATTTCATTTCCTTCACAATTGTTCTTTGGATTCTCCAACCAATCCTCTAAAAAATCCATTTTTGCAGCAACAACCTCCATATCTACGCCTTTGCAAACTTGCATAGTTTCCTCCAATGGCTCCTGAGCTTTCTTAATTTCTAGGTTACTCTTGGTTTCTTGCAATTTTCCACTACCTGCAAACACAAAATAAGTATTAGTTTCAAAATCATGTGACTTGGAGGTCTCTCTTATGACTTCCTAAATCCCTTCCTTATGTAGCATGCAATCCTTCAAGTTGTCCACTGACTCTTCCTCGTCTTCTTCAATTTGCTTATTGGTGTACATATCCATACATTCATCATCCTTATCACATATCCATACATTTATCATCCTTATCACCAAGCAATGATCCTTGCTCTGGTTCACAAATATATATATATATATATATATATATATATATATATATATATATATATATATATATATATATATATATATTCGTTTAGAGTTTCTCTGCGTCTAAAATTTTGAGTTTGTGCTTCAATCTTCTTTCCATCAACTGTTTAATTGGCCATTTAATTGTTCGCTTTATTACCCATCCATGTCTCTGTCTTTGTAACAACTCCATTATCATGTCAAGTCATGTCTTTAATTCAACAATTTCTTTCTAGTCATCACCAATGCTAATTGCTATGCTATCACTATGACTTTTCTCTCAATCCATCTTTATCTTCTTCCGAGAACTTCACCTTGTTCACTGTAAGTTGTAGTTGAATTAACAATTTACCAAGTTATCTCCTCTGAACTTGGCCAATAGTTCACTTCACTTGAACCTTCTTTATGAGCACTCATTTGCTCCTCCGCTTCTTTTGTTGCAAACAACAACTGCGATAACTCTTCAAATTGTCCTTACAATACTTTAACCGGACTTTTGGTGTTGGACTCTGCGGATCATGCACCCATTACAATCAATGACTCAAACTTTTGGCTTGACTTTATGACTCTTTGACTCCAAACTTTTCATTTGACATCAATTCTTCATTAATGACCTTGGGTGTGGGGTACAACAAAAGATGCACCCACTTAACTTCAAATTCACTCTTTAACTTTGACTTTATCAAAAAATTTCCAAAAAAAACATTTGAATTTAACCTTAACACTATTTACTACTCTTTTCATATCATTACATATAGACTTTTACTTCAATCTATATACTAGTACATTAATTATCCCACCATAAAATCCACTTCAATATAATTCAAAGAACATTTTCTCTCTCCTCTTTTAATATCCACTTATGAATTATATTCCACCATTAAGCATGAAAAAAATTCACTTATGAAATTTTATCCTTATGAAAATAATAGAATAGTTTTATGGATCTCACGTCAATATAAAAGTGGACCAAAATTCCAGGCAACATTTTCTTTTGGAAAGTGCCACGAATATGTTCTCGAACCTTCAATCTGCTTCCCTTCTCTTCTTTGTTTTTCTTAAATGGTTGGTTGGATCTTTTGGAAATTTCTCGACATCATTGGATTCTTGAATAATGATAGGCGTTTTAAGTCTTTGAAATTCATGTGTTTCCAATAAACTCTTAATCAGGATCTACCACTTGTGGAATTATAATCACGATCTACCACTTGTGGAATTATGATCTTTGTATGTTGTTAAGAATACAAACACAATGTGGAAAAAAATGAGAGATGTATAGTCAAAGTGTGAGAAAAATTTAAGGGGCAAAGGAGAGGAGTTTGACTCAATAACAGTTGCGGCAAGTCAACTCTCCAGTTGTGGCACGCAAATTGCAACCAAACAGAAGCTTAATTGAAACAAAAATTAAATGCACAACAAAACAGAGTGAAAACCAAATGGCTGTGGTAAATCTACTCATGAAGGTTTAAATCCATATCGCAACCAACCAAAATTTGGATTATATTATAAAACATATGTAAATACATGCGCATGATAAATTGGAGGTTGTTGCTCCAAGTAAAAACACAAAAAATCTTACTGTGATTTACATTGCACTGGGTTGCAGAGTAACTGTCTGTAAAACTTGTTTTTACGCTCCATGATTTTCTCTTCACTACCTCACAGACTTTCACCCTCTCTCTCGCTCAACTATACAAAATATTTTTACCCTCTCTCTCGCTCAACTATACAAAATACTTTTACATTCATATTTATCTAACCATATAACTTTGACTCATTAATTCATGACAGAGCAAATATTTAAGACATGGGATAGGCGATTATACAAAATGAGGGTTTTTTTGAACTTGCAGAGGTTACGGACTGCAACTAAGAGTTGCATAGTAAATTCTTGAATATACATTTTACCAACTATGTACTAAGTGCGTTAACTATCTAATGTGTTGCGGAATGGCCAACATTGTACTTCTGCTCAGAACTTCAGTCCTTTCGCTTGCAAACAAAATCACAACCTGCAAAAATCCATTTGACAAGTATGGTTGTTGTTAGTGTGTTTAACGTGGTGGTTGGACCCCCCCTTATTCACAACTGCCACCATTTATAATCCCCAAACAGTCCCTGAGATAAACAAAATTTTCACATGCCAATGGCTTTGTGAAAATATTAGTAAAATGTTCCTATGACTTATAGTGCTGCAACACAATTTCTCTATTGTTAATCAATTCTCTAATAAAATGATATTTTGCATCAATATGCTTGGTCCTCTTGTGAAAAACAAAATTCTTTGACAATGCAATTGCAGAAGTGTTGTCGTAGAAAATAGTTATTGTTCCCTCTTGGTTGTGGCGAAGATCCCTCAACATCCTTCTCATCCAAACTGCTTGACACATTGCTGCTATTGCGGTGACATATTCAGCTTCTATTGTTGACAATGACATTATCAGCTGCTTGTTGGAGGCCCATGAAATGGCTCCAGAACCGAAATGAAAAACATACCTTGACATGCTCTTTTTGTCATCAACACTTCCTGCCCAATCATTGTCAGTGTAACCAACCAACCTAAAATCATTTGTTGCGACATACAAAATACCATATTCCTTTGTCCCATTGACATACCTTAGAATCCTTTTCAATTCTTGCCAATGTGTTTCCTTGTGTGTCTCCTTGAACTTCGACACCAAACTCACTGCATACATTATATCCAACCTAGTGGTCTCCAGGAATCTTCTTTGACAGTGACACTATTGGTTGCTTCTTGGAGGCCCATGAAATGGCTCCGGAACCCAAACGAAAAACATATCCTGACGTGTTTTTTCTGTCATCGACACTTCCTGCCCAATCATTGTCAATGTAACCAACCAGCGTAAAATCATATGTTGCGAGATACAAAATACCATATTGTTTTGCCCCATTGACATACCTTAGAATCCTCTTCGATGCTTGCCAATGTATTTCTTTGTGTTTCTACATGAACCTCAACACCAAACTCATTGCATACATTATATCCAGCATAGTGTGTCTCCATGAATTTTCTTTGCTCAACTTCAACCCCATGACAATTGGAGTTGGTGCGGGCTTTCTTTTATGTATATTAAATGTTAGGCCCCTATACTACTAGTGTAACCCCTTATTGTTATTAGTACAACCCACCTATTATATTGATATACCCATGCAGTGCCCATATTGTTACTATTGTGCCCCATAGAAGCCCACTATTATTATTATTGTGCCCTTACATTATTATTGTTATGTCGGCTCTAATTATGTTATGACACCTTAGACTCCTATATATAGAAAGGTCTTTTCATTTGTATCATCCAAGAATTGTTCATTTATGTAATGTAAAGAAGGTTTCCCCCTCGAAGAGGCTGAATTCTAAGTCGTTGATCTATCTTTTCTATCTTTTCTTGAGCTGGTTTCATAACATTTGGTATCAGAGCTTTGGATTCTAGGGTTTCATTGCTCCAAAAAGGTCATCGTGGAATTTTCTCTATAACTTTTTTTCTATGACGTTTCAGAAGTCGCAAAAAAAACCCATTTGAGAAAAAATCGCGCTGAACCTTGGGTCCGAATTTTAGAGCTTTTTGTGCGATATTTGCGGAAATATGATCTGCGGAAGTTGGTCTTTTTGCAGACTCCTGAATTACATTCAAAACAGGTGACCTGGGGAAAATCGTCATAAATTTCTCTCTGAGCATCGGATTGGAATTTCGTAAGAAGGTACAGAAAGAAGACGGATTGTAGTTTCTTGTGTGCAGGTTTCAGATCCAAAGGTTGAAACAGTGACACGTGGCACGTCGTACAAGTTCGCTCTACTGAACTAGTCTATAATCAAGTCACTGTGGGAGATTTGGTATAACTCTTCATTGGAGAATCTAATTGGGGTCAGACTGGTGGCATTGGAAAGAGGACACAGAGGGCTACTGTAGATCACAATTTCAGAACTTAAAGAAATGAAAGTACAAAGTTATAGTCGTTTCAAGATCGAGCGCCTAAAATCAAGAAAAAGCAGGATGAGGAAGTTCGATGGCAAGGATGCGGTAAATTGGATACGTCAAATGGAGAAATATTTTGATCTACATGGTCTACCACTGTTACAAAAGGTATGTATTACATCTTCATATTTAGAACCGGATCAATTTTTATCGTATAAAGGGCTTTGTTCTCGTAAACGACTTGTTACGTGGTCAATTGTCACAGAGGAAATGATAGCACATTATGATGATACAAAGAGCAACACCTTCTTTAGAGCAACACCACAACAATTGGAAAGAGAAAAAAGGCTTTGTGACATAGTGGAAAGCAAAATTATGGAAACCAGGAAGCATACCCCTCACAACTATAAATATGGAAGTGTTGTTTCTCCTAGCCTTCCACAACCTACAAGGGTTACACCACAACAATTGGAAGAAAAAAGAGAAAAAGGCTTTGTTACAATTGTGATAGTAAATGCACTAAAGGTCATAAGTGTGTTGAGAAGAAATTATTTTACATAGAGTATGAAGAGGAGGAAGAAAAGGATCAAAAAACATCAAAAGAAGAGGATATACACCAGGATCTAACCCCAGAGATAAAAGAAATGAATCAGACCATATCTTGTAAAGCATTGGCAGGAATTACCACTCCTCAAACTATCGAGATAGAAGGACATATCAAGAAGAAAAGGGTGAAAGGAGTGAAAGATCACATCGAGAAAGAAGAAATGAATCCAACCATACCTTGTAATTCATTGGTCGAAATTACCACTCCTCAAACTATCAAGATAGAAGATTACATCGAGCATCAAGAAATGAATCCGACCATATCTTGTAAAGGATTGGAAGAAATTATCACTCCTCAAACTCTAGACATAGAAGGACATATCAAGAAGAAAAAGGTTCAAGCAGTGAAAGATCACATCGAGCATCAACAACAAGTTCTCCAGCTTTTAAAGGATAATGCCACTTTGGTGCAAAATCAAACGAAACAACAGGTAGATCAACATCGTAGTAAAATATGTTTTGATGTAGGTGATTGGGTATTTTTACTACTACATATCAAGCAAGCTATTTATGAGATGGAAATGTTGGCAATACTACATGCACTTAAAAAACGACGACCTTACCGAATGAGACAACTCTTCAAGGATGAGGATGTGGAAGCATTCTTTTGTGCTATTTCTATTATCCAACCAAATTGGATAAACGAAGCAAGGGATGAATGGAACAAGGATGAAGAAGTATGGCCATTTATTCAAAAGTTGCAAAATATCCTAATTCAAACAATATTTCCAGAAATTGAAAAGGAAGGAAAAATCATATTGGAACCTGGAGCCGTCACAGAAACAAGAACCCGACAGCTACAAAATCAATTTCAGAGTATCTCATCAAGTGGAAGAACTTACCAGCTAAAGATTCCACATGGGAGGACAAGAATTTTATATGGAAGCATCAAGAACTACTCAAGCGTTGTCCTCAACGCTTTTTGAAGGAGAGGGGTATGTTAGGCCCCTATACTACTAGTGTAACCCCTTATTGTTATTAGTACAACCCACCTATTATATTGATGTACCCATGCAGTGCCCATATTGTTACTATTGTGCCCCATAGAAGCCCACTATTGTTATTGTTGTGCCCTTACATTATTATTGTTATGTCGGCTCTAATTATGTTATGACCCCTTAGACTCCTATATATAGAAAGGTCTTTTCATTTGTATCATCCAAGAATTGTTCATTTATGTAATGTAAAGGAGGTTGCCCCCTCGAAGAGGTTGAATTCTAAGTCGTTGATCTATCTTTTCTATCTTTTCTTGAGCTGGTTTCATAACATTAAACCTCTCCAAAATTTCTGCTACATATTATGCTTGAGGCATAAAAAATCCATTTTATGTTTGTTTCACTTCTATGCCCAAAAATCCCTTAACAACCCCAAGTCAGTGATTTCAAATTCACTCTTCATGACTTCTTTGAATTCAGCGATGAGGAAATCATCACTGCCTATAAAAATCAAATCATCTACATATAAGACAACAATAAAAATCTTACCATCACTCTCTTTGATGTAGAGAGTAGGCTCATCGTCACATTTGTCGAAACCATTGTCCAACAAGTAAGCATCTATCCTGCTATACCGTGCACGCGGTGCTTGCTTCGGCCCATAAATAGTTTTCCTCAACTAATACACTTTGTTGTGAACCAACTGATGGTGCTTGCATTGGTCCACATAAATCTGAATGGACAATCTCCAAATGTGCCTTTTCCCTTACTGACTTTCCTGTTGGAAATGTCTCTATGTTGCTTGCCCAAGATACGTCCTTCACATAGGTTCTCCGGTTTTTCTATAAGCGACAACCCCTTCACCATGTCTTTTCTATGCAGCAAATTCAAACCTCCAAAGTTGAGATGACCAAATCTCAAATGCCATAACTAATTTTCATTTTTGACCTCTGCTTGAAATTTCACTTGTGTAACAGCTGCAACTTTTCTTTCATCCTCTTGTGAGTTCATTGAAAGTTGTGCTTGCACACCTTCTTCCTTCAAATTTGATCTTATCTTTAGGGGAAAAATTCTATTGTTTTTCATCTGAACCTTTGTAATCAATTGTCTGCTTGGAGGCCAGTCCCAAATTGCGCACTCATCATTTTTGAAAAAAACATTGTAGCCCTTTTGCATGAGTTGTTCAATGCTTATGAGGTTATGCTTCAAACCAGAGACAAAGTAAGCATCTAAGATGTATTTCTTCTCCCCCTTCTTTGTTAGGATATTAACTCTTCCTTTGCCCATGACAGAGACTTTGCTATCAGTGCCTAATGTCACTTCATATTTCACACTTTCATATAGATTGGAAAACATTTCTATGTTTCCTAACATGTGGTTGTTACACCTTGAATCTAGATACCATATATCACTTTGTTTTTCTTGTGCTACATTACAAGCTAAAAACATGCTAGCATGGTTCTTATTTTCTCTTGTGAAATTTACACTTGGTTTGTTACTAATGTCATATTGCTTGTTTCTACATTCATTTGCATAATGACCGTACTTCTTACAGTAATAACATTGGACTTGAGATTTATCACACCTTTTACCTTGTGTTTGATTTTGGCTTGGGCCTTGACTTGGATTTTGATTACTGCCCCTTCAAATTGAGCTTGAAGGGCTGCTTATTCCACCTTTGTGTGGGATTCTTCCTCTTCCTCTAGCATATGATCTTCCTCTGTCTCTACCTTGACCAAATGAAACTTGTGTCTTGAAGGCATGCTCCAACGATGAGCTTGTTGTTCTATTAAGTATATATTCATGATAAATAAATGATGCATGAAGCTCATCCACTGAGAACTGTGAGAGATCCTTCGTCTCTTCTATGGCCATGACAATGTCATCAAACCTTGCTGACAAACTTCTTAAAACTTTATCAACTATTCTCCTTTCCTCAAGTGTCTCACCATGAGACTTGATTTGAGTAACTAGTCCAATTACATGTGTAAAAAATGAGTCTACATTCTCAGACTCTTTCAGACAAAGTGTTTCAAAGTCTCTTCTCAACATTTTCAGTTTTGTTGTCTTCAATTTTGCCATGCCTTGGTAGGTTGTCTGGAGGGTGTCCCATGCTTGCTTGGACTTCATTGTTGTTGCAACCCTTGGGAAAATACTTTCATGAACTACTTGAAAAATGTAGAAGAGGGCTTTGCATCCTTCTTCCTGTTGTCCCTCAACAAATCCCTTTTTGCTTGAGACAAGGCATTGCATGCTCCTACATCTGTTGGTACTTGAAAACCATTGTCCACCAAATCCCAAATGTCTTGAGAAGAAAATAGGGTCTTCATTGTAATAGCCCAATAATCATAATTTTTTCCATTAAACTGAGATATCTAAGGATTAGTCAAGCTTGTGCTTGATGTTTCCATTTCTGAGTGTAAAAAAAACTTTCTACTTGTTGGTAAATACATTTCAAAAATTTTGCCCTCAAAACAATTTTTAATTGCTAGTAAAAACACTTGTTTTTACACTAACAAAGTTTAACCTGCTCTGATACCATGTTAGAAAATTTCACAGGGGGCAGAGGAGAGGAGTTTGACAAATTGCAACTAGAAAAAGGCTTAATAGGGGGCAGAGGAGAGGAGTTTGACAAATCACAACTAGACAAAGGCTTAATTGAAATAGAAATTAAGCACGCAGAAAAACAGAGTAAAAACCAAATGGTTGCGGTAAATCTACTCATGAACATAGAAAATTTTAGGGGCGAATGTTCACCCTTTGGCGAAATTAAGGGGTTTTAAATTTTTAGTGGGCGAATATTTTGTATCATAGTACATTTTTACAAATCACCTCAAATAGCCCACCTTATTTTAAGGGAGATGGTAAAAAAGGTAAATTTAGCCCTTGAAATTAAGAGTTACAACCTTCCATTCGCCCATTTTCAAGAATAGGTTTTATTTAAGTGAATCCTATGGGCCAATACCATATTTATAAAAAGTATTGTTAATTAAAAAAATATAATAAATGAGAAGTTGGTATAAATAAAACATTTTTTATATTTACTCCATAAATCACCTTATATACATGCAAGGGTGTAAACAAATAAAAATATAAGTGGAGGTATGGTAAATAAATAAAAATATAAATAAACTAGAAGTATGGTAAATAAATAAAACCTCTTTTTATATTTGGTCCATAACCCTCGTTCTATTTATGAAGGTTCAAGAAAGAGATTTTATTTAAGTGAATCCCATGGGCCAAATACCATATTTGTAAAAGAGGTATGGTAAATTAATAAAAATATAAATAAACGAGAGGTATGGTAAACAAATAAAACATTTTTTTATATTTACTTCATAAGTCACCTTATATTTATGAACACTCAAAAAATGCGTTATATTTAGGTGAAACCTATGGACAAAATACCATGGAACAAATACCATGGACTAAATCGTTATTAATACCATGAAAAAAACATTATTAACCCTAATATTAGTGTTAATAAAAATAAAAATGGCACATGGTATTGACCCATGGTATTCGCCAAAATGGCACATTGTATTGACCCATGGTATTCACTTGGAATGTAGCCTATTTAAAAGGGGGAGTTAAACCAGCATAGATCCATCTACCCTAGATCTACTAACCCCTAGAGGTATCAAATATCGTGATATGCAAACTAGCATAGAGTGAAAAAATATTTGATCCCTCTTAGGGCTTGGTGGATCAAGAGTAAAATTGGATGTTGTAATTTAATGTATGTTAAACATTTTAGCTTGGTTAAAATAAAAATAAAATAATCAACTATTTAATTTTTATAAATTGCTAATAGTAATTTTTAAGCTTCAGGTTTATGATAACCCCTGGTAATACCAAGATCTTTACAAGATTTTATAATTAAGTAAATATTCGCCATTCCTGGTGAGGGATTCGCCAAATTATATATAAATATATATTATTGATAAAATCGCCTTCCATTTTTCCTATATACCATGGAGATTCGCCCATTTATTATACTTATAAATTTAGGGGGGTTCTTAAAATTTTCCCTGGCCATGAAGGTTTAAAGCCCTATCGCAACAAGCAAAACTTTAGATCATATTATAAAACATATGTAAATACATGCGCATGATAAATTAGGCTGCTACTCAAAGTAAAAACATAAAAAAATCTTACTGTGATTTATGCTTCACTGGGTTGCAGAGTAATTGTTTGTAAAACTCCGTAAAACTTGTTTTCACACGCCCACCATAAATTGCTCCATGATTTTCTCTTCACTACCTCACAGGCTTTCACCCTCTCTTTTGCTCAACTATACAAAAGACTTTTACATTCATATTTATCCAACCATACAACTTTGACTCATTAATTCATGACAGAGAAAATATTTAAGACACGGGATGGGCGATTATACAAAATGAGGATTTTTTCTGAACTTGTAGAGGTTGTGGACTGCAACTAAGAGTTGCGCAATAAATGCTTGAATATATATTTTACCAACTAAGTATTAAGTGCTTTAACTATCTGATGTGTTGCAGAATGGTTAGTGTTGTACTTCTGCTCAGAACTTCAGTCCTTCCACCTACAAACAAAATTGCAACCTGCAAAAGTTAACTGGGCAAGTATAGTGGTTGATAGTGTGTTTAAGGTGGTCGTTGAGATTAATATTTCCAACAAAAAGATGGTATAAATTTAAATAATTCCAAACCAACCAAAGGAGTGTGTTCACGCAATCTTACCGTCATAGAAAACTCCTGTGATGACAACTAAATAAGTAACGACAAAACTAAATTCTTCTACACCCACAGGAAATTGTAAATAGTCGAACCATGGCTCTTTAGTCGATCTCATCACATCACACAGTCTAGTTGTGTGGCAGAAATGCATTAGATCTCCATAAACACGTTGTTAGTCTTCTACACAATGTGCATAATTTGAACAATGCTTTCTAACATCGAACAATGCTCCAACAAAGATCAATATTCAATAGAAGACACATCACAAACTCTCATGCCCACAAACTAAACATTTTGAAGTCTGAAGAAGAAGGAGGCTCTTTATCCTGGCTTCAACGATTTATGCAAAAGAATGTTGGTTCCTCGTCGATTTCTCCTAGAAGGTTGATAGTACAAAAGGGAGCTCTTTCTAAAGAAACTCAGCAGCTCCTAGGATTAAATAAGCATGGCCATGAAAATGATGATTTTGTGGTAGCACAATTGTTTTGGATATTAGGCGACGGGAAAAAGGACAACGTGCTACAACAGAACAACATCTTGGCTCCACGTTGCAAATACAGTGAATACCCAACAATAAAGTGCTCAATACATAACGACACGACAACACATACTTACCATTTCGTGGCACCTCTTTCGCAAACCCAACCTTGTGCTCTGATACCAAAATTTTGACCCACCTAAAATAACATCTAACCATAGGGTCATCACACAAAGTCTAATAAAACTAAATTGAAGATCACACACCAAGCATATACACATAAAAACTCAGAAAATGATTAATTAGTAAACAAAATAATTACATGAGAATTGGCTCAATGATTTCCCTCTCACTCCTCACACTCACTTTCACATTTCTACATATTACATGCCCCATGGCTCACCTTAATTTATACAAATGGATTAGAACCCAAGGTAGGTTCTAGATCCCTAAACTAACTCCCAAAATATCTCTTTTAATCCCTAAAATCTCTCATCCAATCCCTTATCCCCAGATAAAAGCTAACTAATCCATAATCTTCTCAAACCTTCCCCAATACTCTTAAATCTTCTCCTATTTATATGAATTATCATTCTCTCCTAAAATCTCTAAGAAAAATACATTAATTAATTAAATCTTAGTTTTCTAAACTAACTTTAAATAAACACTTAACCTAAATTAGATACACCTATATCAAAAAGATTAAGTAGAGTATGAAAAAAATCTTAACATAGAAATGAAACATTTCAATTCCAACCTTAAAAAATTCCATGTAGTTTATAATTCTTTCCTATGAAATTAGGAATCAAGTTTATTGAAATTTCTCTAATAAAATAAAAATTGCCACGTAATGTTTTTTATCTTAAAATTTCTCGAAGGAAGTGTTTCTTAATGATGAAATTTCCTTTCACAAATGACAGTTGAAAGACGAGTTTATTTTAGTATCTTGATTCTTATTGTCATGCAGCCACAATGACCTATTTGCAGTTCACACATAATTACCATGGACCGTGGATTTTCTTCATATTTTTTTCCCTTTGTCGTAAGAAACTCACGATGAATGGAAATTATTCATTAATGATTCATAACATTGACGTGTTTATAGGTTGCATGCATTATAGTGCACGTTGAGTATAGGTGGTTTTTATATGTATTTATTATTATTATTTTTTTAATTTACAAAAATAGTAGGATTTATATAAAATTTGTGCGTGGACAACATAGATATTTGGAAAATGAGTTATATGTATGCATTTGAGAGTCGATTAGTATAAGTGGTTTTTATATGTATGTGATATTTATTATTATTATTATTATTTTAATTTACAAAAATGAGTAGGATTTATATAAAATTTGTGTTTGGACAACACAGATATTTGGAAAATGAGTTATATGAATACATTTGAGAGTTGATTTTCTAGGATGAAAATATTGATATCACAAAAAGATTATCTAGAGAGGTTATTGATACATTATGACTGAAAAAGTAAAGCTTATAAAACAAACCAAACAAAAGAGCACATTTGCATTGAGATTACATCAAAAAATGGAGTGGGTATCCTCTTTCGTAAACCAGTTGAGGTCGGGAAGTGATCATCCTACATATCTACTAGAAGCGCTTGCTTTCGAATTTTGACTTTACTTGGCAGGGAGTTGAACTTGCATACCTTCAATTTGCTTGGCAGGGAGTTGAACTTGCAGGCCCTCAATTTGCTGACTAAGAGTGTCCATCACATATGTTTGACAGGCGAGCTTACATTTCAAGTCTAGAATATCCTCCATTAGATTGATTGTGGTGCTCAATTTCTCTTGTAGTTTCCAATTAGTCTTTAGAATTTCCAATTGTAGGGACTCAAACTGTGGGATGTAGTTGTTACACCAATTTCTGCCCCCAGCTCCAGGATTTTTGCTTCCGTTAACCCACATTATGGCCCAATAGAGATAAGGTAACAAATAATTCCTTTGCGTCTTCTGCAATAACCTTTGTAGCTCGAGAGGAGGGAAAGCAGGACATGAGCAAGGGATGACAACAACACGGAAGTAGAAGACACATAATAGATAGATTAGGGTTCAATGGAACCTCTTTCGACGACCTTGAGATAGGCCACCCATTGAAACTTGCAGAACCTGAGGGGAGTCCAACCCAGGTAGCCAATATGACCCACCAAACACTACAGTAGAGGAAAATACCCTCAAGAAGCAACAATACAGGTGTCAAAAGGAAGCAAAGATGCAGAGGGCCAATGACTGAAACTTCAGATAATAAGGGAGTTCTCTGAGATGTCCAGAGGGGAAAATAACAATCAATTGGAAAGGAGAAACAATTTTTCCAAGCAGGAAGGAGAAGCCTACATACAAAGGAGGAAGCTTCGGTGAAGAGGTTGGATAAAAGGAGAAACAATTTTTCCAAGCAGGAAGGAGAAGCCTACAACAAAGGAGGAAACTTGAGTGAAGAGGTTGGATAAAATCTGATGATTATGGAAGCCTAGTTGTATCAAATTATGTTCAACAAAACCCTCCTTAGGTGCCAAAAGTAAGGACCATTGCTGATATGTTCCCTACACTTGAAAATGTTGCAATCAATCCAACTATGCAAGCATCCTGGTGGAGACAAAAAGACCTCCTTAGGGCGCTTGTAGGATTGCATGAAACTCCTCCACCACTAATAAAACCTAAATTTTCCTGGGAGGGAAAATCTACAAACTTTGGGTTGACATAGAGCCATTAATTAAACATTAGAGAGGTCATACCACATGCTTTGCTTTGAGTGTTGCCATTATAATTCATAAATACAGACTCCATAAAAACAATAGCTAGCCGCCAACCTCATGTACGCAAAGTGTGTGGGAATGCCACTTAAGTTACTAGTTGCATGAATGCCACGACACCAAACTAGAAGCTCCTACATTTTATTGGTAACATACTAATGTATGTTTTGATACAAGAGGATAATTGGTTATGACTTAGTTCCCAGACCATGAGATTATGCTTAGAAGAAGGAAAAGAGGGGTCAAGGTATACTTTTCCACCCTTCAACTCTGTTAATTTATGTTTTCCCCATTGTGAGAAGAGAAGCGTAATTGGCTTGACTATCCGTCTCAAAGTTCTGATGTCAAGGACATTTTAGAAATATTTTTGCAGGAAGTCATCTAAATTTGGATACTCTTTGTAATAAAAGCTTAAGTTTAAGGTGGTTTTTCCTTGGTCAAGAACTTTTATGCAAATGTTGAATTGTAATGAGAGAATTTCTTAGGATCATGATATTTGGAAGATGCATATATTTAGCCAATATTAAATTTAGCAATAAATCATACATCTCCACTTAATTATTGGCCACTAGCTCTAATCCCTAAGAGTATAAGATTACCAAATTTTCATCAAAATTATATATAACCCCTCCCTTATGTGACCCCTTAATACATATTAAAAATGTTATTGAAAATTAAAAATCCAAAAAAATTTCAAGGAATGTGATTTCTTAATAATAAATATGAAAAAGATACATTTATATTTGATTGTTATAATTTTATTTTGTTATTATTTATTTGAATTGTTCAACTTTGGTGAATATATATTTGTAGATGAAAAGAGTATTTTGAGTTGATTAGAAATTCAGTATGGTAATTTGGTTTATGCAAATGCTTTAATGTGTAATTTTATGACTCATCATTTTTTAAATTTAAAATTAATTTTAATATAAAAAAAAAATTATCAAAATTATTTTATAAAAGCAAATCATTATAATAAAAACACTATTTCGATATTAAATATAAATTAAGATATAATAATATTTTCCCTTACACTGTTAAATTTTCAATAAAACATAAATATAAATTTATAAATATAATATTTAAAATATTTTATTTTTAAATATACACAATAATATAATCATATTTAAATTTTAAGGATTAAAAATGATTAATTCAAATTTATAATTATATTATATTATATTTATGTAATATAATTATATTATGTTGCCTTAATATAAGGCGACATGTCATATTAATATGCGAAATAGTATAGTATAAATTTTTATGTATATTATGTGATATATAAAGTTATATATATATATATATATATATATTATATATATAGTATTATATATATATATATATATATATATATATATATTTGTTGGTCAAAGTTTTTATTGTTTTCAACATAATTTTTATATAAAATTAAAGTTTATTGTTAAAACGGTACATTGTCATGGTTTGTAATAAGGGAAATTAAATTTGCGAACATTGAGATCAATTGTTCATCATCTAAAATCATCCAAAAAATATTTTTAACTTGCATCCAAATTTCTAATATGCACTAGGATATATATACAAAATATCAATTGCTAATTATAGCTAGCTATACATCTACTAAAATAAACTAATTCACTAAAATTAAAAAGCATGAGCCAAAAGGCTAGGCTAACAACATTATCAAATGATGTTACTGGGGCCAGATCTAGCTGCTTGTGCCTACTATAGCTAAAGCTTGATGCCACATTGTAGATGACCTTCTATGTGATTTAGGCGAGCATCAAGGCTAACTAAGCAAGAGTGTTGGTGGCATTAGACTGGCTAGATTTCATTAAGGCATGCTATAATTTCATTGTGGTCCTCATACTTTTCTTTGAGAACCCTTCTCAGGAGCACCTTCATTTGCTAATGGAGGGTGAAAAAATTGAGATATTGGTTTTATCTTCCCCTAGTATGGCCAAGGTCTGCAACCCAGTTAGCTCCTTTAGTTTAGATTTCATAGTCAAAGTAGGCTTGGTGATCATTAGTGGTTAAGGTTTCTAACTAACACATTCCTCTTGGGTTTCTAGAGAACTGGAGGAATGGAAAATAGTTGTAGTTGTCTTAGCTTGTGTCTAAGCTTGAGGTTTTCCATAAACACCTCAACCTCTAGGTCTTAGTAAGAGCACATATGCTAATGGGTCATATTGCTCAAAGGAATGATAGACATAGTGAAAGAAACCCCCCAGTAGAGGGACATGCCAATGAGGAAAAACGAAAGAAACTAGGACAGAGTCAGAAAAAAAATTAACGTTCGACTTCCAAGTTGGTCTAGCGATAGTATTAGCTAGAACAATGGTAGAGGAAGGGCATACAGGGAGTAGCTCCAGCTAGGTCTATCAACCATACAATCAAGGGCATGCTAATTGATTCCCACATCACCAAGACACCCTACAGACCATAAGATTCCACTACGCATATACAAATGGATTGAACTTCCTCGGGGATTGGACATAAAAAGATTTACCCCATGACTATCCACCCACCAGGCGTTGAAGTGTTATAGGAAATATGCCTTTCTTCCCCATATGCCACTCATTCCAGCTTTGACCCTAACTGCGACTACTTCCAAAACCCTAGGGCTCACTGTAGGACTTGGACCTCCATGCGGCAGAACTTCCACAAAGCTAGTGCAGTTGTGGAAATATCCCACTTGCGTATGGGAAACATCACTGAAATTATAGAATAACACAAAGCCACGACAAAAGAGCCAAGAGCTCATGATGAGAATGAGAAATGCCATCTTAATGCAAAGGAATGTAAATGTTTACATGTGTGAATGCATGGGGTGGGAAAACCACGTCATCCCCCTCTTAAATACAATGGGAGGTGACAGGGTAGTGGGCTCCCCCCTATCCCTTGGCATTAGTTCCAACACCATGTTTGGGGAATTTTTATAATGTTTTAATTATTTAAGTTATTAAGTAATTTTAATTTTAATTAATAATCTATAATATATAAATAAATGTCTTTCAGGTACCCCACGATAATTAGGATTAATTAAAAAAAGTTATAAAATTAATAGTTATTTTTTAATTTTAAGTTCTTAATTGTTTAAGTACATAAATCAAAGGCATTACTTATTTAAGAATAATGATCACAAAAATTCACTTTTTATTTATAGTGACATCTTCCTTTTACTTACATTAATATTATTTATTTTTTTAATTTTATTTTCAACAACTTTTCAATTTAAGTTAATTCTAGTTACATGGATTGTAATGCAAAGAGTGAGTTGTAAATACATCTCCCCATAAAATGACTAACTCATAATATTTTATTATATCTTTTAGGAGGCTCATTTCATATCTCAAAATTCTCTTAATAGAAGAAACCTGTAGGTGCCCACATTATGTTAAAAAACAACAATTGGGCATATTCAAAATGCACTAAATTTCTATCGAAAGAATGAAATGGATAATATTTGAATGGGATACATAGGACATGTAAACTTGTATGTACTTGATTTCAATCATAACCAAGCAAAATTTATTTCTCATGTATAAATTGGAGGTTCATGGATGCAAAGGATTCACTTCATTAGCAAGCTAAAAAACTAGGATAATGCTTTAATACCATCTACTCTAAAGAAACCCTAGATTGTTTTCTACAAAATTGATATAGATTATTAGGGTTCTCTATAGCCACATTTGGCTTCACGTTTGTATAGCTTATAAATATATGAAGTGAGTGCAAGATCGAATTATGTCAAGGTAGGAGGAACACAAAAGTGGGTGAATGATGTCACTAGCAACATGAAAATATATCGTATCTTTCTATAAACATCATATTTATATAATGTAGATATATCTTCCCCCTACATAATTATATATCAATTTGTATTTATTGCTATGCATCTTGTTTATGAATAGAATTGGTGCAAGTGTTTGACTATTTGTAGGTGGTTAACTTTAATTGGACCTATCTTTATATATGAAATTTTGTTGGAGTGAGTAAGGTATTAATTGTTTGAATGTGTGTGAGGATTTCAATAGTTTGAGCGTGAATATTCATCCTATAGTTCAACAATTGGAGCAAAGGAGCTAGAAGATAATTAGATTTATTATATCCATCTTCCTTATCTTTCCATCACTGTTGTATTAATTTAAGGAAGAAAAAGAAGAAAGTAATCTATTGTGATATACCGACAAGGATCCATAATCTTGTCAGGAGCAATCAACATACCCTAACCATTTTCTGCACAATATTTAAATAAGAAGATAAGTCACTATTTCTTTCTATTAAGGAATCTCTTCTTTGAATTAAGTCACTTTTCTCTCACGGAGAGGTCCATTCCCATAGTTCCCTCTTCCACTAGGGATTCATTAACCTTGGATATCAAGAGAGATTTAGCCTTTGACTTCCGCTTGTGATATCCCAACCTAGCTATCTTAGCCACCATTTTTTGAAAGGCATCATCAAGCTCAACATTACATTTTTATCGTCGTTAATAGGGTAGCAAGTGTAAATTCTCGCATAATAGAGCTAGACATCATAAGCAATGCATGCCGCAAACAAAAAATCAATCACATAAAACTAAACTAAATATAATCAAGATGTGAATCATTAAAAGGACAAGGTTACACCACATATAGAGTGGAAAAAAAACTTAAAGGAAAATACTCCACTTTAAATGCTACATTATATATAAATGCTATACAAGGGTCTATTATATATTGTCTAGAGACAACTACCTCAATAAATGTGGCCCACTAAACCACTAGTCAAACCATAAACACCTCATAAGTGAGGATCCGTCACCCTTTTGCAACTTAATTAATGATGGGCACTTACAATAGGATTATGTATAATCATACACTTATCTACATAATTGTCCACTAAAGCAAGATTGACAAACATAATGGCCCCTTCTCACCAACAACATGCTTCTCCATTAATTTTGATGAACATCTTTATTGTCCTTTTTTAGTGGTTAGATTGAACCCCTTTTTTCTAGTAGAATGATTTTCCTTTCTCACCCCTTATATAAACCATCAATTCCTATTTCATTGTCTTATTTGTTTAAGTTATTTTTCTATTTATCATTTTTCCAATATATGTTTTTCTATTTAAGATATGCATTAGACATTAGACATTTGCACTTGTAAATACCATTTCATATGCTTTTGAGTTACATTGACAAAGTTGGTTATTTATTATATTTACATGTATTGCTCTCTTCCTTTTAATGGATTCGTTAGTCCTCTCCATGAATAATTGTGGTTCAATTTTCCCTAAGAGTGTGGTATAGTGACCAATAATAATAAGGTGATTAGGTTTGTTTTAACATGAACTATTATATTTTGAAATTATTAAAAATGATGTGGTAGGGGCTTTTTAATTATCCTTCTAATGGCTTAGGGATATTGCTGGACACCTAATTGGTAAGAGTTCGCTAGTAAGAATACCAACCGTTGTTGGAAGTCCAAGAAATCTCTTTGAACCTAAATTATATCTGGAGTTTAAAATGGTGGGAGGTAGGTGTATTCTTGCCCTGACTAATTGTTTGTGAGCCACTATATGTGCGTTCCCCAAACGAAAACCCTTATCCCGATTGCAGATTCGCAAAATCTGCTTACCTGTCAGGTCGGGTTCACCTTTCCGTCTCCATTAACATAGACGGACGTTGGCGTACTAAAACCTTTATCGCCGGAAAAGTTTTGCAGGCGGAAGTTTATGCTGTACGTTATAAAATGTTACTTCTCCATTACTTGGTTCTCGCGCCATCAATGAAGATCTCAAGAGACGGAATGCAGCTTCAAAGTTTACGAAAGTAGTATTAACAATCCATTTCATAGTGTTTTATTAGTCCCTGCCATCTGGCAATGGCCAGAGACTATAGTAATCGGTTTGGCGATATTTAGCATTAATTCACGCGGTTTATACACTGAGTGTGTGGCTTATGCAAGAAGTTGTGTCTGTTAACTATATGGTAGCTTGTTTCATCATCTTATTTGGCCTCTTCCCGAGGCGAAGAGGCCAAAAGCATATGCTATTTTCTACTTGCGTTGTTTTTATTATTTGGGAAGTGGAGAAGTGTAGATTAATGCTAGCATTAAAGGACGAGAGATGAGGCGTATGTATTTTTATGTACACCTTCATCCTGGTTTCCACTGCCACTGCTTGGTAACTACCACCTACACCTTTCAAGACGGTGACACAAACACTACAACTACACGTTGCATGGTGGTGCCATGAATACTGAATAGAAATAGGAAGCATGGCTTATAAAAAGCACTGTCTCTGCTAAAAATTGTAACGCTTTGTAGTCGACTTTTCTGCAATTTCACCTCGTGCCCTGATTGCTTATGTGTTGCAGATCACAGGCGTGCTGGCCGTGGATCCAGACGCTCCAGATATCGTTGTCTCCTGCTGTCAATGAAGTGTTCATATATCTGATTTACAGAACCATTTAATTGACTCAGAGTATTTATTAGAAATTAGAGAGCACAGTTTTTTAAACCTATATATTTACATTTTTCCCTCATGCTTTTGATTGGGATTCTGAATTTAGAGATAAAGACCCATACCTTCGTGGGCAAGATCTAGAAGCAGAGCCTGTTGCGGCTCCATCAGCGTATGCTTATGCGTATTCTCCACTGAGTCTGGCCCCTTGATCAATTTGAGACCGTTCTCAATGAAACCAGCCTCATCATTTGATGCTGCATACCTTGGACCTGACCTACTCAGGAGCCGAATTAACCTGAATGTGCTTCCAAGATGGACGCAGGCCTCCTTCCAAGATGGATGCCTGCTTCTTAAGGTGAAATTACTGATCTCATTTTTCCAGGATATTAATTCACAACATTTTGAACCGTGCAACAGAAAATGCAAGCTCTTCTGAATTCTTTATGACTATAATAATCGCAAGTCTTCAAAAAGATCATTCTTTCAAATCAACAAATACTTCTGGACTACCAAAGGGTTTTCTGCAATAGAGGCTAATAAATAGAATTAGGAATTTGTGTCATAA
>APFE030999377.1:8340-23507 GCA_000404065.3 Pinus taeda
GAGGATTTTTGGTTCTCTTGTTTACATGCATGTGACGAAGGATGCCAGGAAGAAGCTGGAGCCAACCGCAGAGGTTGGGATATTTGTGGGGTACACTGGTACGCCCCACAACTATCGTGTGTATTTTCCAGAAAGTCGCAAGACTATTGTGCGACGGGATATAAAATGTCAAGAGGAGAAAGCCATGAAGTGTTTCCTTGAGAGGGAGCCACACTTGCATGCAGATGAGGAGCTATTAGTTCCTAAGGATGAGCTTCAGGACGTAGATCAGCCACAAAAGGAAGTTCATGGAGTGGAAGAGACCACTCATGCAGTGCCAACCATCAGAGGGCGAAAGCGCACTACAGAAGTTGAGCGACTGGCTCAAGATGCAGAGAAGGTTGTAGGACCACCTACAACAGAGCGTAGGCAGAGACAGTCACTGGATCGATACACTGGATACATGGATCTTGTGAGCAAATGTGTCGTGACAGAGCCATCCTCTTTCGAGGAAGCTATGGAGGAACCCGCATGGGTAGAACCCATGGTGGAAGAGTATGATTCGATTGTCAGAAAAAAGTGCATGGAAGATTGTCCCAAGACCGAAAGGGAAATCAGTGGTGGGCTTGAGATGGATCTACAAAGTGAAGCAGGTAGCTGATGGGAGTGTGGAGAAGTACAAGGCTAGATTTGTTGCCCGAGGCTTCTCATAGATAGAGGGGATTGATTATGACGATACCTTTGCACCTGTCGCAAGGTATTCTTCCATACGGATGATTCTTGCTCTCTCAGCGCAGATGGGGTGGCACATTCATCAGATCGATGTGAAGACTGCGTTCCTCAACGGAGTCATTGAGGAGGAAGTGTACATAGAGCAACCCGAAGGTTTCGAGATCTTCAACAGTGATTCGCATGTGTGCAGGCTCAAGAGAGCGTTGTATGGGAAGAAACAAGCACCTCGTGCTTGGTACACACGAATAGACAGCTATTTCACCAGACTTGGATTCTCCAAGAGTGAGGTGGATCCTAACCTATACCAGATTGTGGTGGAGGGTAAGTTGCTTATCATTGTACTGTATGTAGATAATTTGATTCTAACGGGAGATGAGTTGTTGATACTTTCATGCAAGGAGGATCTTACTCGGGAGTTTGAGATGAAGGACTTGGGCCTCCTTCATTATTTCCTGGGATTGGAAATTTGGCAGTGCAGTGATGGATTGTTTGTTTCTCAGGGTAAGTATGCTCATGAGATACTAGAGAAGTTCAACATGCATGGCTGCAAGCCTGTTGATACTCCTCTTCCTGGAAGTTGGAGGAAGGAGGATGCTACTTCAGCAAAGGTAGTGGATGCCACTGTTTATCGATAGTGGTGGGGTCGCTTATGTATATGGTCAATACCGACCCGATATATGCTATGTTGTTAACCAGCTTTCACAAGCTATGGTTAAGCCAACCAAGATCTTCTGGAAGGCGGGCAAGCATGTATTGTGTTATCTCAGAGGCACATCGGGATATGGATTGTGGTACAGATAGGAGGATGAGGTGAAGCTATGTGGCTTCACAGATGCAGATTGGGCAGGGATCCCAACGGACAGAAAGAGCACATCTGGAGGGATCTTCAGTATCGGGTCAACAATAGTTTCTCGGTACAGCACGAAGCAGAGATCTGTGGCACTCATTTCCGCAGAGGCCGAGTATATGGCAGCAAGTTTAGCTGCATGCGAGGCTATATGGATGAGGAAGATCCTGGTCGGGTTGTTCGGGTCTCATTTGGATCCTAGTGTGATTTACTGTGATAACCAGAGTTGCATTAAACTCTCGGCTAATCTTGTATTTCATGATAGATCCAAACACATCGACATTAGGTACCATCATATCAGAGATTGTGTGCAGCGGAGAATCATGTTACTTTCATATATTCCCACGGAGGATCAGGATGTTGATATCTTGACGAAGGCGCTCACCAGGAGCAAATTCGAGTACCACCGAGACAGGATAGGGGTTGCTGATAATCCATATCTTGTTGATAGGGAGTGTTGAAAATGCAACAAGATGATGGAGCTTAGTGGAAAGAAGTCGCCTTCACTAAGTGGGCCCGTTGGCTATTTTTGGCGCAAGTCTATTTTTAGACTATGTCTATTTTTAGACATATGGATCATGATCTATGAGTTGCAGGATGCTATTTCTGAATGATTGGTCAAGTTGGTAAAAATATATGGACCTCTATTTTTAGACATATGGGCGGAGTGTATTTTTAGACTGCCAGGCTAAAAATGGAACAGTCGAATACTACTAGCTCTTAATAATATTTGGACTATAAACATTATCTTATTCTCTTGGAGCACGTTAGTTCGAGCTACAGATGTGGCACATGCAGCTGCCATAAGGAAATGCGTGTTTCTTATGGGTTACTTGAGCTATTGCATGGAGGACTTCAGTTAGGACTTCAGTGATTGAGTTCTGTGGAGTAGGATCAGGAGTTGATGGAGTTGTGTTCAGTTTGACTCAGTTGAACTAGTTGTAGTTAGTCTAACTGGAAAATAGACTAATGTTGAGTGATGTGAATTAGTTATTAATTAATTCACTAATTATTAACTCATAAAGCAACTGAAGAATACATCAGTTAACACAGTGCATGGACAGTTCAGTGGAGACAAGTGTTAGAGGTAAGTAAAAGGGCAAGACAGTTGTCGTTGTGACTATAGTTGTGCATGTGATTTGCACAATCAGTGGGATTGAGTTGCCAATGAGGATTGTGCAGTGTTACACAAGGGAAATATGAGTTTGGATATTCATTCTCGTTGTATTCTCTATGCAGGATTGCGCAGTGGAGGCAGGCAAGC
This sequence comes from Pinus taeda, assembly GCA_000404065.3. Classification (NCBI taxonomy): domain Eukaryota; kingdom Viridiplantae; phylum Streptophyta; class Pinopsida; order Pinales; family Pinaceae; genus Pinus; species Pinus taeda. The sequence goes on from APFE030999377.1 coordinate 11,163, forward strand.
AGCAGAGGTGATTTGAGCCAGTGATTGATTCAAATCTGTGATGTATTGTGTGTAACAGGTGGAGCTAGTATTGTACTGTGTACTGTTACATGATCTCAATCAATATAATATAAAGATAGTTGTGGGGCTTTCAGCTTTATGCTTTCCCGGGGTACATACTGTGTTGATATGTGTGATTGATGCTTCAATGTGTGCATGTGTATGTTTATGAATACTGCTAAATTGATGATCAACGTAGAGGAGGTTATGTATTATGCATGATTCCGCAAATAGTGTAGAATCAGGATAATCTCTGTGAATAAGTGTCATATTATTCAAAATTTCTACAAGATGTTAGGTTACGACTTGGAAATCATATAGAAAAAATGGAAACAAAATGTTGTTGTAGATGCACTCTCAAGAAGGGATGAGGATGTGGAGGCATTTCTCTAGGCCTTTTCTATTATCCAACCTGATTGGATAACTGAAGTAAGGGATGAATGGAAGAATGATAAAGAGGTGTAGAAACTCATTCAAAAGTTGCAAAAAGATTCTAATGCATCTGATACATTAATCTGGAAAATTGATTCACTATGGTACAAAGATCGCTTATATATAAGAACTCTTAACTCAAACAAAAGGTTCCTTTGAAATTGCTCACCTCTCCTATTGTGGTGAAGTAAAATTATGAGAGTGGACATAAACAATTCCTCTAGCCCGATAGCGGGTCTAGCCACTAACAAGACATTCTATGGAAGATTTTCTTAGGTTAGGACCAATTAAGAGGTACTACCTATTAGTACACTTATCGCGTTTGGTGATGACCTTGCTTTCTCGCTTCAACTCTCTCTCATTTCCTTCTTCGAACACCTGAAACAAGTAAACAACAGCAAACAACAACCGTGATAATAGACAAATTGTAATTCAACCTACTTAACAGGTTAAGAAACATTAAGCCATAAACATGTGAGTTGACACATTATGTAGGAAATCAATCAATAGTTGCATATATATTAAATCAAGAAGAGATTACAACCATTGTCTTGACGTTGTTGTTCTCCTCCAACAAAACCAGGTTCCCACACACTTCCGTTAGCATTCCATGATGGCCTCAACAATGATAGTTTTAAGACTCTTCCCTTTAGGCTTCACACTAAACCAAATTCACACTTCTCCCTCACACACAACTAGAGAGCTACAACTATGAATAACTTGTTGTTTACTCCAAACTTAATTAGCACTAGCACGCCAACATTAACACTAGCTTGTGCTTGGGAAAAATGGAGGTTTATATAGAATGAATTGATGGGAGACGGTTCCTCTTCTCATGGGAGAAGGTCTTATCTATTAAGGTAGTTCCATCCTTATAGGGGAAAGGAGCCCAAACTGACATCCTCGACTCCATCTAACTCAACCATTTACTAGACTTTCATTACGAAGCTTCTAGAGCTGGAAGCTTCGGCTCCTTATTTAAAAAACTTTCCAAAAGAGGATCAGTTCAACTAAGACGAAGCTCAGTCGCTTCGGTCGGTGCTAGGGATAGTGTTAATCCCTACATATCGGCGCGAAGAGGACAAGGGTCATTCGTGTCGATCTTGTAAATTGGCAAAAACAGAAGATTTGTGGGAAATGGTGCAAAAGGAAATTGTTCTGCTCATGAAGAGGGACACAATGGGAGTTTCTTCATGAAGAGAAAGCATGTAGGGTTCACTGTAGAGTTCCTTCAGGATCAAGGAACGGGGAGTACAGGACCAGTGACAAAATATTGTGTAACATATGCCCCCTAAAGCATGAAGGCCGAACTAGAGTGAGGGATCAAATGCTTTATGAATCAGTACGGGGAACTGGAGTCTGTCGTTGGAAAACCTGCAAGCAAGTATAGATACATATACATAACTGGAAACTCTCAAATGATACATGAACCATGGCATGAATGCAGCCATCCAGAGAATGATCATGTAAATGGATACAGGCATGGGCGCAGCCATCCGATAAAGAGGATCATAACAAAACCAAGGTATGGTCGCAACCATCCAATAACAAGGAGGATCACATATGATAACTCATGGTATGGTTGCAGCCATCCATCTGAGAGAGACATGTATATCAACATGATCATGTCACACCACCTTGCAACCTGGACTTTTGTAATCTCAGCCCAGGGTCTTGCGCTCCAACACGACCCGATCAAAGTACAAATTCTAACATGTGAATGGATGTGTTGACGTCGAACATGCTAGAAAATCGCTTGATTACCAATCGATGATGTAAATCATTAAAAAGCGTGAGAGAAACCACCAATAATGACAATGGTTCTCAAGGTACTATTAGCATAATTCATGGAATGTGAATAGAGGAACTGTAGTCAAACACCCATGAAATCAATCGACCGAAATCCAATGATGCGAACTTCTCATCAAGTGCGAAGAACTTTCCATTATGGCATGCAAGCTCTAAGGTACCGGAAGGGAGTCTCTTAGTCAACTTCCCACATAATGAGCTGAAGTTGAAAGGAAGCGACCATGTCAAAGGAGGGCCATAATGTATCCCACATCATCGACGTGAGACAAAGGGATGCAAAATGATTTTGGATGATACAGAGAATCAGGGGTAAGTGTAACTGCAAAGGGACAACTCTTGAACATATCGGCGACACAACTGGAAGTTTGGCAGCTTTTGGATCCATAGGATCGGTGGTCATGGTGACATGGCAAAGATCAAATGGAAGGGAAAAATGAATGACCCAACCCAGGAAGGTCAACGAAAAAAGGAGGATATCCCATCCCTACATGAAGGAGAAAGTGTCATGTTCAAGAGTGAGCTGCTAACACAACTGATTAGATTTCCAAATTTTCCCCCCACCATTTCTAGCAGGTACTCTAATTACTTTTTAATCGCAAGCTTGAAGGGGATAGCATATGATTGCACTATAAGCTCATCCAGCGGATGAATCCGACCTAGTAAGTTTAACCAGCCCTAGGAAGGAGAAGCTCATGTTCGTCATGGTGATGAATTTGATGTCGTTTAATATTTTAACAAGTCCGACAAAGGTGTAACTCGGTATCTTTTTCATGTTTAGAGAGTTTGAAAAAGACACAGAAAAGACAACTCCACATGGTTCCTTTTCGCACATTTGTGTCTCTCAAGCCCAAAAAGGTAAAAATGATACTTGATAGAACCGCTTGACCATTTCAGTCAAGGAGTACCTTTCCTTTAAATAGTGCATCCTAGCCCGAAAAAAGGGGTAAATGTATACTGGGCACATGACGTTTCACATCCGTTAACGAGTTCGAAATGATAAGAGCTCGGCTATCTTTTCGTGTCTAAAGGGTCGGAAAAGAGCTTCAAAGTGAACCCCCCATTTTATTCTCTTTTACGAGTCAAAAGGGAAAAAGACTCGGCAATCTTTTCATTTGAGTTTTACGAGTTGAGAAAAGAGCTTAAACGTGACTCGGCATCATCGTCAAAATACTTTTAAAAACCCTAATATTTCATGAAAAACTGAATAAAAGGAGGGAAAAGTAAATATTTTTTTACCATTTACCATTTTACCTCAGTGTCAAAAACTTTTCACCCACTTTTTCCCTAATTGTTCTGGATCCGATTACGGGAGATCCAAGAGGTCATTTGCTGAGCCGCTAGTTGCAGGTATGAGCCAAGTCCCTAAGCTTCATTTCTATATCGTTTTTTCCTGTTTTCATCCATTTTTTGGATTTCTGAGGGAGGTTTTGGCAAAAAAAATCACCCTCGGTCGGTGTCAGTTCTAGGCACAGAATCGTGCTAGTCGAGGGTAATTAAAACTCCTAGTCGCGCCGTTGGCGCAACTATTTTTAAAACAGGCGCATCAGCGCCATGAACAAGGAGAAAACCATTTTCCTCTCAAAATCGTCGTTGGAATCCAAATTTTACTAGCCAAGAATGATTATTGACTTGAATACATGGTTTTTTTCAAGAAAGAATTGTCAAAAATGGTAGACTGGAAAAAAAAAAGTGAGCACGAAGATGTGGACACTTAGGCACTGAATGATCAAAATTGTTTGAATGCTTTGAGGAACTGTGGGCTCCTCAAGTTCTTTCTCACACCAGGGATGTGGGCTCAACCTGAGCTACTTCGATACCTGATTAGTCTCTCCAACATAAATCAAGAAATATTCATCATTGGTGACCAGGACTTGGAGTTAGAAACTTTAGACATATATTTCATCATAGGACTATCCTAGAGGGGGGAACCAATCAACCTATATGGGTCACGACCTATTGGGGCAAGCATATCCATGCTACTTGCCAAACATTGCCCTGAAGCCCTCAGTCTAAAAACGGCAAGATTGAGATTGCCATTATGTGAGATATGACACTGAGAGTGCTACTGTTGACTATCAACAAAGTGGCGGGGTCCCAAGCAGTGCATGAGACTAACAAGTCAAAATTTCTATATGCTATCGACTGTACAAAACCGACCATCTTCAATTGGGCGGAAGCCATGAAGATCAACATAAAACGCTAGCTGACAAAAGCTAAGGTAGGGAATCTGAAGATATTTTTCTTCATATCTGTACTAGTGACATTTTTCTTGGAACAGGTGCCGCTATTCCAGTACCAATTCACTGAGGTAGATCCGTCGATGCCACGAGACCCATGGATGGCCCATTGGAGTCATTTGATGCCTAGGATCACTGGGGGGCCAGCATATGTCTTACAGGGCCACCTTCTTTTCATGGCCACAATGATAGTTGATCGTCGTGTAGGATTGGCCATACAACCGTACCGACTTCCGTGGAGATCCTGACATGCCATTGCCAGATGGGGAGGATTTCGACAACGAAGGTAAAAAATCAATTGTTGATTTTGTGATTTCTTAATTGTTTTTGATATATATGTGTTTATAAAATTTGGTTTTATCAATGCAAATATTGGACCAGAGCATCCTGTCGGGATGTCCCTGATAGCCAGGCATGTCGCTTGCCAGTTTGATGTTGCTCCTTACCAGGAGGGGAGTGACAACGAGGAGGAGATCGCGATGAATCTTGAGGGGTTAACTTGTGGTATCCCAGAGTATGCCTAGGTGGGAGACATCTCGCACCAGTACCAGAGGAATACGGTGGGAGTATCGGATTGGATCCGTTGATTGATGACTCGTGTTGCACTTCATGCTACCACAATCACCATGCTGATTAGTTCCTAGGTCCAGCATTTGCATTTTTTAGGTCTGCGTGCCACGAATATATGAGGCCTGCGAGCCACTGATGTTATGAACACACATATTATTTTTTGGGGTTTTGATGTATCAAACATTATCACCACATATATATATATATATATATATATATATATATATATATATATATATATGCTATATTTTCTTGCTTACTATGGTACAAATGAGTTGTTTTGCCTTTTCACATGTTTTGTAAATGTCTATCCAACACATAATTAGCTAATGCATCTGTCAATGTATTCATGCGTCTAGAAATATGATGGTATGTAATGTAATCAAAATTTTGTTCCAGTAGATGAATACGTAGATACATTCTCAATATCTAAGGGTTTCTAATGGAATATTGCCCATTGAGTTGAAGGATGACAAGCTGTCAATCCAGGTTGACAACCAATGCCTCAATGTCAAGAGCAATGGTTTCCGATAATAGTTCGATGACTGCGTTGTATTCAGCAATCTTATTAGTTGTGCGACCTAAACAAATACCTTGAAGATCAATCAACTCACCATGAGGGTCATAAATGCCCCACACCAGGGAGAATAGATTCTTGGTACTACGGCAAGCACCATCAGCAAAACCGATGTGAGGATTCGCAGACATCTCCAAAGTAGGGAAAACATAGTAAACATGAAAGTTGTTTGTAAACTAACACACCAAATCACACTGCACAAAAATGAATGACACACTAATGTACACAAGTGACCATGCAAGATGACCTAAGCATAGTACTTTTTGAGATAAAGCATGTTTTAGGGCTTGTCCAAAGGATTGCCTTCATAATCAATTAGCTCACAGGCCCCTTTTTGCAAAACGCATTTTACAATGTAGGGCCCATGTCACATGGGTTCGAACTTGCCTGCCCCCAACTTATCATTAGCTTGATCGTATAGTAAAACCAAATCACCCTCAAAGAATGCACGGGGGGGACCAATCGATCGAAATAGGACTTGACTCGCTTCTTTTGTGCTTTGATGTCCAAAGCAGCGAGACGTCCAACCTCATCCAGCCGTTCTAAATATAAGAGGCACCCTTCCTGAGGTGATGTTTCAGGGAGAAGTTTGACAGCTAGCTTGAGTGAAAGAATTTTGCATTCAATCGGTAACGTTGCTTCCAGACCGTAGACAAGTTGGAATGGTGTGAAACCATTTGCATCCTTGGTCAAAGTTCAGTAATCCCACAAAGCTGAAAAGAGCATGAGATGCCAATTTTACTTGTTCATACCAATAGTACCCTGAAGCATTATAACCAAAACTTTGTTCATAGCTTCAACTTGATCGTTGGCCTGAGGGTAATATGGGGTTGAGCCATCATGGCACAAACCCGACGTAGAGGTCAGCTCAGCCATCATGTAATCTTGGAAATGGGAGCCATGGTTTGTGACAATGGCTTGAGGTACACCGAACCTGGAAATAATGTGATTGAAAAGAATTTGAGTCGTTGTTTTACCATCTGTAGAGTATGTAAGCATTGCTTCAGCCCATTTGGTGAAATAGTCCACAGCAACGATAATATAACCATGCCCCCCATCCGAACGAGGGTTACATGTCATATAGTCAATGCCCATTTGATAAAAGGACCAACGATAATGACAGGGTGTAGGTGAGCGGGTGGGGCACGCATCTTGCGTTGGTAAATTTGGTAGTCATGGCACTTGCGAATAGCAAGGATGCAATCCTTAAAAATGGACAGCTAGAAATAACCAACACGAAGGGTTTTTTGTGCGGTAGCATAGCCAGACATATGACCGCCACATGCTCTAGAATGGTAGTCATCCTCCTTGAGAGTAAGATAGCGGCGAAGAACTGAATCGACACATACACGGTATAAAGTATCGCCAATAATACGGTAGGGTTGGGAGTGATGCCAAATCCATCAGCGATCATCCTTAGTCAACACGGACCAGAACGTGGACGTCTGGAGATACATGATGATATCACCGTACCACGGGTCAAGGGTGCTGATCAGGAAAAGAGTCTCATTTGAAATCTATTCACCTGCACCTGTGGGTAGAGACGTAGAAGAAAGGGAGCAAATCAACTAGGCAAAAACTAGTGACTTCTTAGATTTGGCAGTGGTAAACACCAAATCGAATTCTTGCAGGATGACAATCCATTTAGAATACTTTCCCCCCAGCAACTGAGGAGTCGAGATGTAGGTCATGGGGTTGCATTCAGAAATCACAGTAGTAGTGCGTAAGAGAATGTAGTGCCGAAAGCGTTGAACATCCTGTACGGCAGCCAAAGCCAAAATCTTGACATGGGCATAACACGTTTCGGTGTCGAGGAGATTACAACTAAAGTAGTAGTTAACATGTTCATTGCCTTTGTGTCGTCTTGTACCAATACCATAGCAATGGTGCTAGAAGTTGTAGCCAAGTAAAGGAAGTAATCGTGATGATAATCCAGGGGATGCAACAAAGGAACATTTACGAGGACAGCTTTAAGGTCATCGAAAGACTTTTGGGTAACCTCATCCCAGACAAAGGGCGTTCCTTGTTTGAGCAACCGGGTAAATCCTGAAGCTATCCCAGCATAATTGGGTATGAAATGATGGAGGAAATTTGGTTTTCCCTACAGGCTCAAGAGTTGGTGCAATGAAGATGGAGGGGGTAAATTTACAATGGCCTCGACTTTAAGAGGATCAAGGCAAATACTGTCCTTGGAAATGACAAAGTTGAGGAGTCATCCAGATGCAACGCAAAAAACACATCTATGCGGGTTTAACTAAATGTTGTAGTGTCTACAGCGAAGAAAAGTTGTCGAAGATGGTCAGGGTGATCTTGGCGATTACGAGAATGAGCGGGAAGGTCATCCAAGTAAGGCTGAACGATGTTGTAAATATCGTGAAACGCACAGGACATCGCCCGCTGAAATGTAGCCCCAACATTTATGAGGCCGAAAGGGATCTTTTTGTACACGAAAGTACCCCACGGACAAATAAAAGTTGTCTTTTCTTGATCGATCGGTGCAATGTTAATCTGGTTGTAACTAGAAAAACCATCAATAAAGGAGAAAATTTCGCTCCCAGCACATTCATCAATGATCTGATCAATGAAGGGAGTAGGATAGTTATCCTTAGGATAGGCACGATTAAGATCATGGTAATCATCGCAAATGTGGATCGTGCCTTGTTTTTTTGTCACTGGTACAATATTTGACACCCAATCTGTGAGAGGGATCAGATAAATGAATCCAGCTTTGAGAAGATTTTCAACTTCACCCTTGGTAGCGTCGGCTTTCCTAGGGTGCACTGGGCGGAGCCATTGGCGAACAGGATTCGCGTGAGGATAAGTTGGTATTTCGTGCACAACAATGATAGGATCAATGCCAAGCATTTCTTCATATGACCACGTGAACACATCATGGAATTCTTGAAACATACGAGTATAGGTCTTGATCTCATCTCGAGAACAAGTTACCCTAATATAGACATGTTCAACGATACCAAGTTTGATAGAAATATCAATTAGCATCATTTGGTTAATAATACCCAAATTTCCTTCCGACCATACTTCATGAGTCGGGATCGGTGCCGAAAGCAGGAGGGAAGGGAACTGAGAAGAGAAATCCTCGAGACTAGTAGACATGACCGTCGGGGGAGGCAGGAAAAAGGAATGATGATGAGTATCGTTCCAAGGTGGCTCCTCAAGAGACATTACTTCCATGATACTTTTGTTAGCAAGAAAAGTCTCGGCTAAAGGATCAAGAGATTCTGAAGCACCAAGCCAAGGGGATTGAGAATACGGATCGAGAGAAGTCCTCGAAATAGGAGAATCAGAGGATATGGAACTTGAGGCCGAAATAATCTCCACGTAATTGATTTGGGTAGGACTGAGTGGCATAACGTCGGCCCAGGTATCAACAAGATCTGGTGAAGGTATGACCCAAGGATCATATTTGACCGGGATCATGTTGATAGAGGCAACATGAGGAGGTGGGAGTGGAAAAATTCCCATCAAGGTAGAATCTTTAAAAACACCTGCCCCCACACTTTCATAAGGAGCAGCAGTGTGCTTGACATATGGAACATTGCCATCTGAGGAGGAAGAGGCAAAGAAGGACAGTTGGTCGACAGTGATGATCTTCCCTTGATGGGTAAAACGAATCACGCGAAATAGGGAGGAGGCTACATCATGCATGGCATGGGTCCAGCTCTGTTCAAGTAGAAGATTATAATTAAGATTAACGTTAACAATCTCTACCTCAACGTGTACTATCTTGCCCTCCAAATTAATGGCAAGGTTAGGGAAGACACCGAAGGGTTGCAAATCAAACCCGCCAAAAGCTTCCAAAGTGTTCGTGGATTGGTTCAAAGTAGGAGAACCAATTTCCTTCCAGCAGGCGACTGACATGATGCAGGTAGAGGCACCTTCATCGATGATAGTCCCATGAATGGTTTTATCATTGATGATTACCTGAATGAGGAAGGAAATCTGATGAGGCAGTCCTGGAAAGTGGTTCTATAGATCAAAACATATCAAATTGGAATTGGTAGGATCGACACCCCCAATAGCTGACAGCAAGGATTTCCGCTGAGACGGACAGCTTTGGAGTACCTTGAGTGCCGACAGAGCTGATGGCACCTGAGCCAAATCCTCAACAATATTATAGTGCTAAGCAGCTCGAGCGTTGGGATTGTACGAGGATTTCCTTAGCACACCTCGAGAGGGTGGCCCAATAGTGGAATCAGGGTTAGGGCGTGTTGTGTGTGTAGCATGATTGTTCAGAGTCTTTGTTTCAGCCGGATGTATACCCCAGGAAGTTTGTACACCCCTCCATGCAGGGGGGTGCGGGGGGGACTTGTCCCCCCTGCGGGGGTCCAAGGGGGCCGATCCCCCCCAGCTGGGGTGTCGGGGGCTCGGGGGCAACACCCCCGAAGCTAAAATCAGATGTAAAATTGCCTTGTAAAAGTATAGTAATTTCTAGTCAATCTGGGTCGTTCATTAGGCGGATGATCTGACCGTAGAACTTATGTTTAGTTTAGGGTTTTTTGCCCTAGAAGGAAAACCCTCTCTTTGTATGAGGGCATTGTATTTGAGGCTATGTAATAGATGTGTATTCTCTGAGCAAGAAACAAAGAGGTGAGACTGTGAGAGAAAACAGAGGATATTACAGCAGATCTGTTGTAGGTTGTGTCTCTTCATTTTGCTGGATAATAGAAAGGAAGGACTGGCCGTTCGGGGTGGACGTAGCCCAAACTGGGTGAACCACGTATATCTATGTCTCTCTTGTTTTATGGGTTTTCTGTGTTTATATTTCTGCAAAATTTTATGTGTTCCATTGCTCCGTAATATATAATTTTCTAATAACTGGTATCAGAGCCAAAGGTCTATTTGGATGATAAACTCGCAGGAAAGAAGGGTTCCTTGTTCGAGTGGGAGCAATGGTGGAAGATGGTAAGTTTAGGGTCGAGAAATTTAATGGCCAAAACTTCTCGTTGTGGAAGATGCAGATGGAAGATTATCTATATCAGAAAGATCTATACCTACCATTGGGCGGAAAAACAAAGATCTCGATGGGTATGACGGATGAAGAATGGAACCTTCTCGATAGAAAGGCACTCAGAACAATACATTAGTGCCTCGCAGCGTTGGTCGCCTTCAACATTTCGAAGGAAACAATGACAAAGGGTTTGATTAAGGCATTGGAGAAACTATATGAAAAACCCTCGGCCTCAAACAAGGTATTTCTTATGAAACGGTTATTTAATATGAAGATGTCGGAAGGTGGATCTATTGCAGACCATTTAAATGATTTTAATATTGTTACAAGTCAGTTATGTTCTATAGGGGTAAACTTTGGTGATGAAGTTAGAGCTCTATTATTCTTGTGCTCATTACCAGAAAGTTGAAATGGTTTAATAATGGACATTAGTAACTCTATTTCTGGATCTAGTACTTTAAAGTTTGATGATGTTGTCGGTGCTATCCTTAGCGACAAAATGCGACGGAAAAGCTTCGGTGAGACATTGGGTATTGCTTTGAGTGTAGAGTCTAGGGGAAGAAAAATGGAAAGAGGAAAGAGCTCAGGATATCGCAGTAAATCAAGGAAAGGCAGATCCAAGTCCAGATCGGGGATAGTGTGCTGGAAATGCAGAAAGAAAGGACACCTAAAGAAAGACTGTAGATCTCGGAAGGGAAAAGGAGATTCACAGCAAGAAAACAATCATGAAACAAATGTGACAGGTGAGGTGTTACAAGATGCTTTGATTCTTTCTTCGAAAATATTACTGATTCCTGGGTGGTAGATTCAGGGGCCTCATTCCATGCCACACCTGATAAGAAATACTTTCATGACTATGTTCAAGGAGACTTTGGACAAGTTCGTTTGGGTGATGATAAACCCTGTAAAATTGTTGGAATGGGTAAGGTTCTTGTAAAACAACAGAATGGAAACCAATGGCTACTAAAGGAGATAAGGCATGTTCCAGATCAAAAGAAAAATCTGATTTCAACAGGGCAGTTAGGCGGTGAAGGTTGTGTGACAACTTTCACAGATAAAGCTTGGAAGGTCACCAAAGGAGCCCTGGTAATAGCAAAAGGCGAAAAGGGTGGTACATTGTATTTATGCAATGGTATTTCTAACTCTGTTAATGCTTTAACTTCCAAAGGAGCAGATGCAGCATTATGGCATCATAGGCTTGGACACATGAGTGAAAAAGGGATGAAGATTCTTCACTCAAGGAATCTGTTGCCGGGTTTGAAGAATGTTGATTTGGACTTCTGTGAGAATTGCATTTATGGAAAACAGAAGAGAGTCAGATTTCTCAGAGTTGGAAAGAAAAGAAGAATGAAAAATTGGAGCTTGTGCATACAGATGTATGGGGACCTGCTCAGGTATCATCTCTCGGTGGCTCGTTATTCATGTTATGTTTATTTGATGATGCAACTAGAAAAACTTGGATTTATTGTATTAAGAATAAACTGATTATTTGATACTTTTAAGAAATGGAAGAAGCTTTGGTATGAGATTGAGACGGGAAAGAAAGTGAGTGTCTTAGATCAGCAATGGAGGTGAAATATTGCAGAAAGAGTTGATAATACGTTCAGAGCATGGAATTCGTGACAGAAAAACAGTTCAGAACACCACAAGAAAATGGGTGTGTCAGAAAGGATGAACAGGCAAATCATGGAGCAGTGCAAGTGCATGAG
>APFE030999379.1:8651-34347 GCA_000404065.3 Pinus taeda
TCAGTATTATTTCCAACAACCTTCTAAGTGGGAAGATTATATAAATTTATTGGATTTTTATTACAATAATAGTTACCATACATCCTTGCAAATGAGTCTGTTTGAAGTATTGTATAGACGCAGGTGTAGGACACCATCAAGTTGGAGCGGACCAGAGGATAAGTTAATGTTAGGTCCTCACATGTTAAAAGAGATGGAAGATATGGTTAAAAAGGTGTGTTCCAATTTAAACACTAATCAGGATTGACAACAAAAATTTGCTAACCGAAAGAGAAGTTTTCGGGATTTTCAAGTAGGGGATTATGTTTACGTTCATATAGAAGCTAAGAAGAGAACTTTGTATTGGGGTGGGTGTGCTAAATTAGCACCCCAATTTTACAATCCTTTCGAAATCCTAGCCCGAATTGGACCTATGGCTTACCATCTTGCTTTGCCTAGCCACATACATGTGCATAATGTTTTTCATGTTTCTGTATTAAAAAAATATATTTATGATCCCAACCATATAATCAATTGGAAATATATACTAGTAGACTATTTATAAGGCATTATAAACAATTACCAAGACATAATTCCAAAAAAAAAACTAAGTAAATTTCTTTCATCATATGCAAGTCGAACTGGAAGGCGAGTTCTTGGTTGAACCCCTAGGTATACTCGATTGAAGAGAAGTAATGTTGCGAAGACGAGTCATCACCCAAGTTAAAGTGCAATGTAAGCACTTTGGGTTAGAGGAGGCCACCTAAGAGTATGAACAAGTCATGAAGGAGACATTTCCAAATCTTCTTTCAACAGAGAAACATCAGGACGATGTTTAAGCTTAGGGGGGGAAGATGTGATGTCCCTAGTAATTTTAAATATTTAATTATTGTAGTTCAAACAAACTAGATATTACTATTTAAATTTATACATTTAATTTTTTTATTAAGTTTTGCATAAAGAAAATTGTTGGATGATAACAAATCTTATAAGTCTCACATGTCAAGTATTTAGGATAGGCAACTACCTATCCCAAACTACTTCCTTGAAGATTTATTCTCCAGGAAGAAATTAAGATGGTATTGGTATCTAAGATGAAGAAAGGAGAAGTAAAGGGATGTTTCCATGTTGATATGTCAGATGGGTCCAGGAGCCAAGTTTGGTTAAGACCAAATAGTTGTGAAAGATAAGACTATTAGTCTTACAAGAAAGCATGTGTCATATGAGCAACAACACAGGGGGGAGACTTTGGCCTAAAAGTGAGTCTCATGGTTGGGAGGAAACTTGCCAACATGTAGTTGAAACTTGGTCCAAGAGGACAACAGTATATACTACAGAAACCATGTAAGTATTTATATCTTGGAACATGAAACATATTGTTTAAAAAAAAACTCTGAATTATGTTTGAAATAAATGGATGAGTTATTTTAGTAAAAGTTCAAAATTGTCTATAGAAGTATTTTGGCATATTAGCTCTCTAGCAAGAATGTGCAAAACTTTAAAGAAAATCCATAGTGAGAAAACTGTAAAAGAGATTACAATTATTATATACAAATCTATATGAATGGAGGTTATAAAATCAAGAAAGACTCTTAGTAAATAGCAATTTTGTTATAAAACTTTCATAACAAAAGTAATCTCATTTCTAGCAAGAATATTGTATTATTTGCAAACATTCCGAATAGGAAATTACTAACTTAAGGTTTCCAAAATTTCAAACCCTTTAGCTATAAAATAAAAATAGGAAACAACATATTAAATTCTATGACCAATTAAGTTTAATATGTTCATACTAAAAAGAAAACCCGAAATAAATTCACTCTAAGGAAATGGGGTAGAACAAGAACTAATTACATATATCAAGCAGTCTTGCCATGTGGAAATTAATGCAGAGTAATAGAAATGTGAACCAAATATGTATGAAACTATTAGGAAAGAGAACTAATAAGTTTATTCCATAGAAAATGTAGAGGAAACGCATAAATGAATTCTTGTTGAGGCATGGGTAAAAACCCCAACTGTGTAATAGTATGAATGTAGATTTGGTAGCTAAACATATAATAAAATTGAGAGAAACTGCAAAACCTTGAAATTGGTTAACAAATAATGCCCTCATAATACCAAAGAAGGACAAGTCAATCCGAAATGTAAGCCCTATAAAAAATTTGTAAACTATAGACCTATGCTGAGTAAGAATTTCGATATGTTTCCAAATATGAATAAATAGATAATAAACAAGCAAGCAAGGCATAGATATTTGGCACAATAAAGTTTTTTCAAATGAGGAATGTCAGATTTCAAAATATCACCCTTCCTTAACATCCAAATTTAAATTACAACACAATTGTAAGGGAAAGCTTGCAACCCATCTCGAGATGCTTACCCAGAACTTATATTTAAACAAAAACAATGGCTTTATGAGAAAATCCGAGAAATATAGTGTTTTGGCAAATTTACACCAGATTTAGGAAACGAATATACAACAACTAACAAATTCCATGAATAGCTCAAGCAATTAAACAACAAGGTGGCAAAGTTAAGAAAATGAAACCCTTAAGGCTCTTAATTCTTCGTTCCAAGCAATTTCCATAAAAATCTTTCACTTTACCTAGAATTTGTATAGAACATTGGGATTGCAGACCTACGGACTAGCATAGGTAGGTAGGGTCTCGATCCATAATGACCATTCTCCTACTAGTGGAAGCCCTCAGTGAATCCTATCCAAAATCGTAAACTTTGTCAGCTAAAAAGAAAACATATAAAAAAACGGGGACATACATCCCATTACCTAGAATGATATGTTATGGATAAAGCATCAGGGCCATCTCAGTAAACTAACCACCCAGCAAGGAGTCACGGTGAAACTATGATAGATCAAGGAATGTAACATCAACAACGTGAAGAAGTAGAGATGAACCAGACAAAAACCCTGAAGCTATGACCTAGAACCAAGCAGCTCTACCAGATGAAGAGAGAAATGCCAAAATGTCTTGAGGACACGTCAGACAAAGGAATTAACACAAATAACATTAGATGTCCGATGGAGTTGAGCCCAAAAGGACTATCAATGAGGTGACCATATTGAGAAGGGGATGGACAATTGGAGAGCAACCGAAAGAGTCTTGAAGTTCGCTCCTGCCAACTCTTGGGGTAGGAATCCAAGGTTTATATGTTAGGCTAGGGAATCATTAAACCCAAAATCATATGAAATATGTAAAACATTAATGACAATAATCTATATAATATATACTAATATATTATATATATATATATATATATATATATATATATATTACCGCTGCGAGTAAATAAATGCATAAATTATGTATTAAGCAGCGATTTACACATGGCCATATAATAACCTGAACATTAATACTTAATAGATGAATGAAATCAAAAGAGTTGTCTATGTTATCATTGTCTTGTGGTAATTATTGCTTATATTAAGAGACTTGACACAATGTAAGTTTAACAATATATAGAAGTTTTACTTAGAAATTGGTATCATCCTAATTTTTTATTTCTTATTGTAAGTCTAGGAATATACAAAAAAGTTAAACATGTTTTTTAAAATTTTTAGAGTTGCAAAATATCTAATTTTTTAGATAATAAACTTTTAGCATGTTAATACTACAACAACACAAACTTCAAATTGATATTACCTTTTTTATATATTATATTTTTACCATAATAATACTGAAACAACACAAACTTGAAATTGGTATTATCTTAATTTTTTATTTAGTATTGAGAGTCTTACATATTTGAAAATGCATGATTGTGCATTGTCTCCCACATAAATTGATTAGTTTGTTGGCATGACCCTTCATTAGCCCTTTACCATAGTAAATACTAAAACCCAAGTAGCCTCAAAATGATATCATTTTAATTTTTAAATAAAATTCTAAAGACAATAAAAATTAGAAATAATTAAAATTAATATACAAAATATATTTTATAAATTTTCTTTTCATTAGTATTATTGCTTTACTTATTTTTGGTTTGTTATATTTTCAAAACAATGATGTTTACAATTTCCTTGAGTATATTTTGAATTTTTTTTACAAAATGTTTGGATTTCAAATCTTAAATGAAAAGTGTTTTTCAAATATCTTTTACAACATATGTAAGTGAAAAGAGGCATTTTTTCTTTTAAATCTAATAGCTTACACACTTTTAAATATATTTTCATAATTTTTTAGAACTGTAATATTTATTTTTTACACATTTTTTCCCCAGGAAAAATGGTAAATTTATTAAAAATTAAAATTACATGTTTTACATTCTGTAGAGTGTTCAATCATACGATTTGAAGTTAGTGTAGCAAAAAGAATCAGTGACATAAAGCAACAACCCACAATATTGAAGAAAACTAGACCAAGTAAACATACTCAGTTACCCCTTCCTTCTTTTCTTCCTCTTCACCTTCCTCAAGCCTTCTAAAATAAGAGTGACATATGTTCATTTTTACCCTCTCATTTACACACTTACCAATACAGGGTTAGTCATACATAATAATAAATAAATCATAAATAATATTAGTTAAAAATATTTAATTAAATTATTTTAAAAATTGAAAAATTTATTTTAATTATTTTTTATAATTTTTTATTACTTTAAAATAAAATATATTAATAATGTATTTTAAAAATTATTTTATTTCATATTTCGAGTATAAATAACAAATTGTTAAATAATAAATTTTATTTCTAAATTTAAATTTTATTTCTATTAGAATATTATTTTTTTTCAAACTGAAAATTAATGATTTTGGATATTTTCTCAATAGATTCAAAGAAAAAATATTGGGGGGGGTTTTTAGATCACTTAATAATAGACCCATTTTATCTTAGCATTCAAAATATTTTTAATCATATACAAAATTTTATAATTTAAAATAAATTATATTAAAATTCTTAATTAAAATTAAGAGATGAAAAAAATATTTTAATTAATCTTTTATTTTATATATATATATATATTATATATATCACAAATAATTTATAAAAATGATATCTCTTACACTTTATCTCATGGAGAATGCAATTAGTTATTTAATTGTTTTTAACTTCAATTTAGCTATATTTAAACTCAGAGGAATGTACTATCTACTAATGTAGCCTTGTTGTTTATTATAAGATCCATTATAATTACCATAATATTAAATGATTAAAAAGGAAATAAAAAATAATTAAGGTAGAATTTTTTTTTAAAATACAAAAATTAAAATTTGCATTTTAAAATATTTTGTACCTCTTACTATTTAATAAATTTGTGGTTTATATATATATAGCCAATTTCTTCAAAATTTCATTGGCCACTTGGATTGTATAGACTACTCAACTTAAACTTGCAAGTATAGTGAGTCTTTGTTGGATTTCTTTATAAAAGAAATAAAAATAAAAACTAAAAAAACCAAAATGCATAATAGTAAGGCTACTTCAAATTTTTACAATATAAAATTTTAATTTTTTTAATGGTTTCCTATAATATAAATTAGTTTTTATAGATATTGAAACAATTTATTTAAGTGTTTTGCTATATTTTTTTTTGGAAGAATGAAAATTATACATCTTACTCATAGTCAAAATTGAAAATATATAATTTTTTTACTTTTAGTTACTTTATCTAACATTTATCTATTTTTAAAGTAAACTTAAAAATACCTTTACTTTACATAAATATTAAAATACTGTATTTATGCTGATGGTAAGACTAAAAATATTTTTACACCATCCCATATACACCTAATATATTTATTCATTTTTATTTATTTTTTTTATAATAAACATTGTTTTAGTTAATATTCTATATTAAACACTAACAAAATTACACATAGCTCATACTCATACCGTAATGTCTGCGCAAAAATAAATTTTTTGAATTCACTGACAAAATTACACATAGCTCATACTCATACCGTAATGTCTGCGCAAAAATAAATTTTTTGAATTCACTGATTTTCAAACAGGTTGTCCACGTTTTGTATTGACCCTTAACCATCCATCATGAGCATTCCACATATCTGAAACAGATGCCTTTCGGCTGGTTATACACGGTGACTAATCTCCTATTGTAACATCTAAACTATATCTCTTATTGTAACATCTAAACTATATCTCTCATATAAACTTTAGATAAATTCATAAATAAAACTATATCAAAAGATTTTGTGCGCATATAGTTACTATGGACACATAACTGTTAACGATTTATATATAAATATATTTAAATGGATTTATATCCATGGACAAATACGGCGCCATGATCCCTCTGTACATGATTTGAATGCGATTAAACGTTAACTTTAAATGACAGGTAAGGAGGTCTCGCGGGGGATTCTCATGGTTAATGAAACACATAAATTCATTGTTTGCTCTGGGACCTTGTTCGTAACTCCACGCGGCGGGCATCTGTCCTATGGGACATTAACTCCAGGTGATCTTGCCATCTATTTGCGCTCTCTATCATCAATCTTTCCTTTGAAATCTGACGGTAGAGATTGGATAGGGTTTAACTTAACCAACTCTTTGCGCTGAATATCGGTGATTTCATTGTTGTTGTCACTCCTCTGCCTCGTGCTGCAGCTCTGTGATGATTCTGGTTTTAGTACTTTGTGAGAGTTGGAAGCAGAGGAGGCCAATAAACTCATCAAAGCAGGTATACCCTTCAGTTGTGCAACCTGAAACTTTGATTGCTGAGGTTGAAAGCCTGATATGAGTTTGGGTGATGGCTTTAAGCTCAATCTGAGGTTTTCTCGCCACCTTTCACGAAATAATTATAAATTTATGGAGATGGTGGAAGACAGATTGCATCATAGACCGTCTGCAATTAGGTATTTAACTTGTATAGTAAGTTTTCATGTTGAATGTTTGAACCCGGTCTCTAGTTCTCGAGGGTTTGTCGTTCTGGCTTTGTCTTATGTTGAATTCTGGTTATGATACTAAATGTTTATCCTATTTTTATAGGTTGGTGATCTGTCGAGATTGTTTCCTTAACTCAGGTAAGAACCCCTTTCGAATTACGGTTGAATCTTATATGTATGAATAGCAGATTAATTGCCTCTTCCAGCAATGACTAACTCATATCCTTTAAAAACAGGTATGCCATCTGCCGGGAAGGTTTATCGCTCAGAACTGCGACCCTTGATTTCGTAAGAGATTACGACATTTCCATTGTTTTTAGATCGGAGCTAAGCCTTCGGTTTCTATTTGGAATTAAGTTATTTGAGGGTACAAGATGAGGGTTTTTCTTTGATAGCACAATAGGGTAGTAATGTTTAAACACCGATTTTCTTGACCTATATTTATTTTTTAAGTTATTCGACCAGATACGGTTGTCGACTTTTCTCAAGTTTTGAAATGTAATTTATGATGTGTTTAAAGGTCTTAGAGCCTACTTCTTTTTATGTTAAAGGACTAACTTTAATGATTGTTTTCATTATGGTTGATAGGAGGTCGAGAATGCTGTCAATTCGGTTGTTCTGGTGGTTTCGATCGTTTCCTTGTCTACTATGTTAAAACAACCGTATACTCTTATATTTCTTTTTGGCTTACTGTGTTATGGAAGAGTTACTGCATTTTCTCATTTTTCCTATGCGTGGGTATTCTATGATATAAAGGGGACTGGATTTATTTAACTGTGTTGACTTCTATAAAAACACTCCTACAATGCTATCTATAGTTTTGATATATATGTAGCTTATTCATTATGTCGTATTTCGATGCTACGTCATACTATGGTAACTGATTTCTACTATTTTCTATTTTGTTAATAGTAATAGACTTCACTTATTCTGTTGAGAGGATGTAATGTTGTAAAGATAGGTTATATGCCACTGGATTCATTCGAGGGGGTTTATATCAGTAACCTGCCTATATTACTCTAGACTTTATTTTTATTTCATTCATGCTATAATTATAGAACTCAACTAGGGTTGTATCTGTTTTTTATTGGGTATCGAATCACTCCCTGGTTAATCGTGTAAGAGTGAGCCTTTTACCTTATTTAATTACCTATAATTCCATTGCCAATAACTACTATTCAGCAATCTATTAACCTATAAAATGGATATGCATATCTACAGTAGATTAATTTATTGTATTCTTTCAACAACATAATAATATTTATAGTTCATCAATAAATTCTTAAAATTTTGCTACCTGGGTTATCTATAAATTGATAATGTAAATATATTTGAAAGGTTTCTCCTCCTAGCCATGAGTCTGGAAATCACGTCCAGACTCTCCCCCTAGCACCTTCTATCTTTTACCTTGGATCTAGTCTAATTACAATTCTATCTTTTAAGCTGGATCTAGTCTAATTACAATCAATATTATGGGCCTCAGGACTCCTGTCTAGCCACAGTCTTTGTACTCTTTGGTCAACTATACTGAGTAAATTTCGCACTAGTTTTTTCCACCCAGCTCTAGAACCTTCTTCTGCTCTTCTCCCCTCTCTATATTACCCTTCTCAGGCAAAGGGTAAATGTTTCTTGGCAACCGTTTCTTTTAAATAAACAAAATGGTTTTATTTTTGTTAAAGTATTACTACCTATAATTTAGGTAATTACCATATATGTTTCTTGGCCCTTTAGCCTATATCTAATATTTCTCATCAAAATATAATAACATTTAAAATATCTTTTAGTAAAAAATTCACTTAATGATCTCAGTAGTCTTTATGCAACTTGGGGTGTTACATCACCCCCCATATGAGAAACATCCTCCCGGTGTTTTCTTTCTTTTCAGAAAACAATGCTGGATAAGCCTTTCGCATGAATTCCTCATCTTCCCAAGATGGCTTCTTCCGAGCCAAAGTGCTTCAGTTTCACTTTAACCTGGGTGATGGCTTGCTTCCGCAAGTTGGTTTCCCGCTGATCGAGAATATGAAGAGGTTGTTCTAGGAACTCTCCTTCCGGTTCGACCTGCACCATGAACAATTTGCAATTACTTTCGTAAAATAAAAAATATATATATATATCTAGTCTTATATCCATCAAACCTTTTACCTGAATATTTTCCCAATCAATAATGTGTTGAGGGTTATACACATATTTCTTTAGTAAAGATAGGTGAAAGACATTGTGGACCCGAATGTCGCTTGGTAGTGCAAGCCTATAGGCCACCAGTCCAATTCTTTCCAAGACTTGAGAAGGCCCACAGTATCGGGGTGTTAATTTAGCACAACCCCGCCAGTGCAAGGAGCTTTTCTGGGGCCTCACTCTCAAGTAAACATGATTTTCGAGTTGAAATTCCCTGTAAGTCCTCTTTTTATCTGCATACACCTTTTTTCTATCCTGGGCCGCCCTCAAATTTTGTCAAACTTTCTTAACCACCTCCTCTATTTTTGCTAGCATGTCAGGACCCAGTGCTAGCTTATTCACCGGATTATTTCAATCTATGGGTACTCTGCACATTCTTCCATACAACACCTCGAAAGGGATCATGCCTAACGATTCGTGATGTCTATTATTATATGAAAATTCCACTAGATGGAGGTAATCCTCCCACTTGTGTGGTTTCAGCATCACGAACATACATAGCATGTCTTCTAACACCTCATTTACCTGTTCAGTGTGTCCATCTATTTGAGGATGGTAGGCAGTACTAAACTCAATTTGTGTACCTAATCCTGCAGAGTCTTCCAGAAGGTGGATGTAAATTTGACATCCTTATCCGAAATCACTACCTTGGGTATCCCATGTAAGTGAAATATCTCCTTCATAAATATTTATGTGATTTTCATGGTTTTAAATGTGGATTTCATAGTTATGAAGTGAGCTATTTTACTCCATTTGTCTACCACCACCATAATTGAATCATGTTTCTTCCTTGTGCGGGGTAGATCGGTGATGAAATATAAGGATATGGTCTCCCATTTTCATTTCGGAATGGGCAATGGTTGTAATAATCCAACGGGATGATAGTGTTCCGCTTTCACTAGTTGACACTCCAAACATTTGACAAATATTATGCGATATCCTTCCTCAATCTGGGCCAAAAGTACCATTTTTTTATGGCTGAAAACATTTTCTAATAACCTGGGTGGCCTACATAAGGTTTCTTGTGACATTCATTTAATATCAATAGTTTAATCGAATTTTGGTTTGGAATGTACATTATGTCTTTAAAAGTAAGGAGATTATCAGGATTTATACCAAATTCTGATTTTCCTTTTTCAACAGAGCTTCGTTTGTCTAATTCCGAAGGAAAGTATACTCCGGATCTCGGTTAGCTACTTCCTTTATGATTTCATGAATATTTGAGCTTACTTGGCTTATTCAGACCTGATAGATATAGTTTAATTTTCCGCTCAGTGTGTTGACCACACGGTTTTCCTTCCCCTTTAAATGCTTCATCTCAAAGTCAAATTCACTTAAGAAAGATGTCCATCTGGCCTATCAAGTGCTCAAGATAGACTAATTGAAGAATTTGGTAAGACTGCTATGATTTATTAGCAGCGAAAATTCTTCCCAAGTAGGTAATGTCACCACATTTTAAGTGTGCACTAGTGTTGTCAATTCAAGGTCATAAGATGAATATCATTGCTCATATTCCTTCAACTTTTGAGATTCATAAGCAATCACCTTTCCTTCCTGTGTCAGCACCCCACCAACACCCTCTTTGCTTGCATCCATGCAAACCATGAAAGACTTTTCCAAATCTGCTACTTTTAGCAATCGTGCGATGGTGAGCAAATGCTTTAGTTTTTCAAATCTTTACTGACATTTGGCTGTCCACTGGAAAGTGCATCCCTTTTTCTATAAGGAGGTCATAGGAAAGACGATCTTTGAAAACCCCTCAATGAATCTACGATAGTATCCATCTTCCCAAGAATGATCTAATATCAGCGAAATTCTTTGGGGCTGTCCATTCCATGATTGTTTTGATCTTTTCTGGATCTATTGCAATGCCCTCCGCTGATATAGCGTGACCCAAATAGTGAATTTGATTCTTAAGGAAGTCACACATGCTGAATTTGGCATACAAATGATTTTCCTTTAGTATCCGCAATACTATTTTCAGGTGTTCTTTATGCTCCTCCTCGTTCTTAGAGTATATTAAAATATCATAAATGAAAATCATCACAAATTTATCCAAGTAACATTGGACAATACCATGCATTAGACTCATAAAGGTGGTTGGGGCATTTGTGAGGCCAAACGGCAATACCACGAACTCATAATGACCATAGCGAGTATAGAAGGTTGTTTTGTAAATATATTCATCTTTTATTCTTATCTGATGGTATCTAGATCTTAGATCAACTTTCGAGAACACCTTAGCCCCTTGAAACTGATCAAATAGATTGTCAATACATGGTAAAGGATACTTATTCTTGATGGTTAGTTTGTTTAGTTGTTAGTAATTGATGCACAATATTAGGGTCCCATACTTTTTCCGTACAAATAATACATGGGCTCCCCAAGGGGACACACTCGGACAGAGATTTTTTTATTATCTAGAAGCTCCTCCAGCTGCATTTTGAGTTCTATTAACTTAGGTATGCTCATGCGATAAGGAGCTCTGGATATGGGGGCTGCACCTGGAATTAAATCAATGGTGAAATCAATATCTCACTTTGGTGGTAAAACGGGAATGTTTTTCGGAAAAACATCCACAAAGTCCTCAATTACAAGAATATTTTCCAGTGAAGTCATCTTATTTTTAGAGTTTGTAAATCCCACTTGTACAGCATATATTTGACACCCTTTTCTAATAAATTTTCCTAACTGACTCACAATAATAGGACGTAGCTTGGTAGTATTTTTTATTCCTTGTAGTTCCTTCCTTTGCCCTGATTCTAAAATAAAACTTACAATTTTATGTTTATAGTCTACTAGGTACCAACATCTTTCCAACTAGTCCACTCCAATTAACATGTCATAAGAACCCAAAGGAAGTATATTAAGATCAACATAAATAGGATGCCCATAAATGGTTATAGGACAACATTTTGTATTGCCATTGACCCTTCTCTTTATACCAGTGGCTAATTGAACGAGCCAAGGTTTTGAAAATTTTATGCTCAATCACTAACACTTTTCAACCACTTTAAAACTAACATAGCTTAAGATAACACCTGGATCAAATAAAACAGAGACAAGTTGCTTAGCAATCATACCTTCGCATTTTGTCATTGTGGGCTGGAATTCAGCCTTATGATTATCCAATGGGGTGTTAATTCTAGGCATTCTCCTCGCCACTTCCCCAACTATGGATGCTTCTTGCATATTTGATAGCTATTTTGTTCTAGCCCGTTGTGGACAATTTTTGTAATAACGGGGTTCTGGGGTTCTCTAGATCCCCAACATTATAGCAGCAATTTTGATTGCTGATCATTGACAGATTTTGTGACTCCCTCTATTGGTTTGTTCTCAGAGTATGCAGTTCGGGGTTGATTTCTGGCTGGAAACTTTTTGAATGTCTTTTGTTGTGAATTCCTATGGTTAGCAAATTTTGGGTGTCTGTTGGGAATCAGACTTCTACCTTTCTTTTTTAATCCCCCTTTTGGCCCTTCATTCTTCTGTTTCATCTACTAATAGAAAATGTGGGCCTTCTACATAGCATCATCCATTGTCTTAGGGTAGTCAAATTCCAGTTTTTCCTTCATAAAGTTTGGTAAACTACTAATGAAACACTGAATTTTGGCCTTTTCCTCTTGTATGTAAGGCACATAGCATAGTAAGGATGTGAATCTAGTCACGTATTCATCCATGGTTAAGGTTCCCAATCTTAACTCATGGAATTCTTTCGCTTTTCCATCATAATAGTGTTTAGTTAGATATTTGTCCTTGAAATGTTTTTGAAATTCATTCCATGTAACCTATTCTTCATCAATATTCCTTATCGTCTTGATTTCCTCCCACGAAAGAGTTTCCTTTCCCCTTAACTCATAAACTACCAATCATGCCTTCAGTTTGTTAATGTACTCATAAATCTAAAAGTACTTGCCCATATCGATTAATCACGCTTCCGCAGCCTCTTCAGATTCTCCCTCAAAGAGTGAAGGCTTAAATTTATTAAATTCTCCTTGTTGTTCTGACTTTTGATTCTTGGTTTTATGCTGGTCAGAGACATTATCCAAACTTCCCTCTTCATCCTATTTGTGTCTTTCAGCTGACTCAACATTTTCTTCTCCATGTTGCGCAATAAGGGTCTTTTCCCGATCTTCTGCACTGGGGTATGGGTGGTGGTGATTTTGTTGATTGGACAAACTTCTTAGAATTATTTCCTGTTCTAAATGCAATCATTCATTATCTATTCTCAAACTGGTCATCTCCGCACACAACTGCTGCACAATTTCAAGTAACATTGCATTATCTTGTCGGGATTCCTCACCCAAACATATCCAAATATCTAGATTAGCGTTCACATAAGTTGTTCTAGGCGATTCAGGTGGTCTGAAGTTCCTTTGCATGATGAACTCCCTTTACTTTTGTTGGTGTGATTTTTTCTATTTATCTGTATTCACACATAAGTTTATTTAGTTAAAACACAACCATGTGGTTCCAATAAATAATTGTTCCCAAAGAGTCTCAGTGTACGAACCTGAGCTCTGATATAATTTGTAACATATAAACGATATCTCTCATATAAACTTTAGATAAATCCATAAAATAAAATGATATAAAAAAAGATTTTGTCGGCATATAGCTACTATGGACACATAACTGTTAAACAATGTATATATAAATATATTTAATTGGATTCATATCCATGGACAAATACGACACCATTATCCCTATGTACATGTTTTGAATGCAATTAAATGTTAACTTTAAATGACAGGTAAGGAGGTCCGGTGAGGGATAATCATGGTTAAGGAGGTCTGGCGGGGGATTCTCATGGCTTGCTCTAATGTATGGTCTCTCATTTGTAACTCCATGTAGCAGGCATATGTCTTGTGGGACGTTAACTCCATGTGATCTTGCCATCTGTTCAGGCTCCTCGTCATCGATCTTTCCTCTGAAATCTGATGGTAGAGATTAGATAGGGTTTAATCCAACCAACTCCTCGCATTGAATCCCGATGGTCTCATTGTTGTTGTCACTCCTCTACATCGTGTTGCTACTCTGCGAGGGTTCTAGGTTTAGTACTTTTTGAGAGTTTGAAGTAGAGGAGGCCGATAAACTTGTCAGAGCAGGGATACCCTTCAGCTGTGAAACCTAAAACTTTGATTGCCAGGGTTGAAATTCTGATATGAGTTTGGGTGATGACTTTAAGCCCGATATGAGGTTTTCTTGCCGTTGTTCAGGAAAGAATTATAAAGTTCCAGAGATGGTGGAAAACAGATTGCATCCTGGACCATCTGCAACAAGTATTTAACTTGTATAGTAAGTTTTCTTGTTGAGTGTTTGAACCCATTCTCTGGTTCTGGAGGGTTTGTCATTCTAGCTTTGTCTTATGTTGAATTCTGGTTATGATACTAAATGTTTATCCTATTTTTATAGGTTGGTGACCCATCGAGGCCATGTCCTTAAATCAGGTAAGAACCCCTCTCGAATTACAGTTGAATCTTATATGTATGAATAACAGATTAATTGCCTCTACCAGTAATGACTAACTCATATCCTTTGAAAACAGGTATGCCATCTGCAGGAAGGTTTATTGCTCGGAACCACGGCCCTTGATTTCCTAAGAGCTTATGACATTTCCATTGTTTTTCAAGTTGGATGTAAGCCTTTGGTTTCTGTTCGGAATTAAGTTATTTGAGGGTTTAAGATGAGGGTTTTTCCCTGATAGCGCAGTAAGGTAGTAATGTTTAAACGTCAATTTTCTTGACCTGTATTTTTTTAACTTATTTGACTAGCTACGGCTGTCGACTTTTCTCAAGTTTTAAAATGTAATTTATGATGGGTTTAAATACCTTCAATCCTACTTCTGCTTATTTTAAAGGATGATTGTAATGACTATTTTCATTATGCTTGATAGGAGGCCAAGAATGCCATCAATTCGGTTGTTCGGGTGGTTTCAATTTTTTCCTTGTCTACTATGTTAAAACAAATGTATACTCTTATATTTATTTTCAGCTTATTGTGTTATGGAAGAGTTACTGCATTTTCTCATTCTTCCTGTGCGTGGGTATTCTATGATATAAAGGCGACTAGATTTATTTAACTGTGTTGATTTGTATAAAAAGACTTCTACATCGTTATCTATGGTTTTGATATATATGTAGCTTATTCATTATGCCTTCTTTCGATGTTATATCATACTATAGTAACTGATTTCTACTCTTCTTTATTTAGTTAATAGTAATAGACTTCACTTATTCTGTCGAGAGGTTGTAATGTTGTAAAGATAGGTTATATGCCAATAGATGCATTCGAGGGGGTTTATATCAGTAACCTACCCATAACATTACTCTAGAATTTATTTTTGTTTTATTCATGCTATAATTATATAACTTGACTAGGGTTGTATCTGTCTTTTATTGGGTATCGAATCACTCCCTAGTTATTCGTGCAATAGTGAGCCTCTTACCTTATTTAATTACCTGTAATTCCATTGCAAATAATTATTATTCAGCAATATGTTAACTTGTAAAATGGATATGCATATCTATAGTACATTAATTTCTTGTATTCTTTCTACATAATAATATTTACAGTTCCGCAATAAATTCTTAAAGGTTTGCTACCTAAGTTATCTATTAACCTATAATGTAAATACATTCGAAAGGTATCTCCTTCGAGCCATGAGTCTGGAAATCATGTCCAAACTCTCCCTTGAGCACCTTCTATCTTTTATGTTGGATCTAGTCCTGTTACAGTCAATACTATGGGCCTCAGGACTCTTGTCCAGCCAACATCTCTGTACTCTCTAGTCGACTACACTAAGTAAATTTCCCTTTGGTTTGTTCCACCCAGCTCTATGACCTTTTTCTACTCTTTTTTCCTCTCTATATTACCCTTCTCAAGCAGAAGGTAACAATTTCTTGTCAACCTTTTCTTTTAAATAAACAAAACAATTTTATTTTTGTTAAAGTATTACTACCTATAATTCAGGTAATTACCATATATGTTTATTGGCCCTTTAACCTATATTAGTTCATATTTCTGATCAAAATATAATAACAAATAAAATATCTTTTAGTAAAACATTCACTTAAGGATCTTAGTAATATTTATGCAAGTTAGAGTGTTACACTTATATTTTAAAGTTTTATGTTTACACGCTGAATCAAGTCTCTAACCGTTCAATTTTTCTTCGTTATATACAAATTGGAGTTTTACCCAATTTTGTATAATATAAGTTATCGAAAATGTAAAGAATGGATTTTTCCTTTACATTTTGGTGTTATATAAGGATATTGGAATTTCTAATCATTTAATATTGTGTTTATATTATTTTCAGCACGTGTAAGATAAAATCTTATAAAATTGGCGTAAATATGAGCTAATTATTAAAAATATATATATTTACACCGTAAGGCGTTTCCCTCTGAAATGAACTCCCCCAAATGTCTTTCTGTCCTAATCGTAACCGTTAGATTTCTGGTTAGACGATTAAACAAATATCAACCGTCTGATTTAATAAAAAATATTTCAAAACATTAAAAAACCTTAAAAAAAGCTTCACTTTTCTTTGACATCTGTGGGCCAGCTCTCTGTCTGTTTGTATAGTCGAATAAGCGTTGGCAATGGCATCCCTGTATCCTCCTGCCCCCAAAACCCTTCTTAAACTGAAATCTCGACAGAAATCTGGACTGCAAGCAGATACACATCTACCTACGATCGGGTACGCACATAATTTTAATTTTTGTCTGGCCTTAGTTTCAATTCGGCTTCTTAGTACTTTTGAATATGCAGGTTCAAGCAAGATCATTGCTGGTGTTGGAGAAGGCGCAACCTCCCTTTCTAGCCATTCTGATAAAATGAAGACCGGTATGCTTATTCTCCTGCCTGCTGAAAATAATTTAAATGTTTTCAACCTCCTTCCAACTGATTAATTGAACTATTATTTTTTTTTCATTTTTCTGGGATACTTGCAGATTTGTTTCCTGATCCTAAACTAGCGAAACGAGACTTCCCTCCAGGATTTTGGAAAGATGATATTATTGATTCAATAATTTCATCTAATAAGGTGAGTATTCGCAGCAGCTGTTCATTCAATTTCTGTTCGTAAGGTTGACCTGTATTAATTTTAGGTGGCAGCAGCGGAGGAGGAGCGTGTGGAGACATTAATATCGGAGATTAAGAGTATGTTTAGAGGTATGGGTGATGGGGAAACGACTCCCTCTGCTTATGACACTGCTTGGGTAGCAAAAATTCCAGCACTTATGGGTCTGACCACCCTCACTTTCCTCAAACACTCCAATGGATTCTTCGAAATCAGTTGAAAGATGGCTCTTGGGGAGAAGAGCACCACTTTTTAACATATGACAGGCTACTGGCAACTCTTGCATGTATTATTACTCTCACCATATGGCGGACTGGCAGAACACAAGTGCAGAAAGGTTTGCGAAGACTATTTTATTTTATTTAATAATAAAATTGTCGAAAATGAGAGCTCATGGCCTGGGAGTTGGGGTGTTTGTTACAGGTTATAAACAATTTTGGGGTTTGATGGTCACAGGCAGTGTATTAACGTTTATAGAAGCGCTAGATTTTATTATACTGGATAACTACACTGTGCAATTGTCAAATAGTGTTTGGTTTATCCCCATCAGTTTGTCAGTGTCGGAGGGGAAACTGCTGAAGGTTTTGAATTTGGTAGGGTTATTTATCCTAACCAAGAAAGTCTTTTGGTTGATTCCCTCACTGTTGAGCATTGCGTCGGCAATGTTGGAGTTGAACACAGCGTTGAGGACATGGCTTTATACCAGCATCGGTCGACTGTTCTGCTGGTCAGTGCATATTATATGTGACAAACTACCTTATTCAATGAGACAGCGGGTGTATTCATGGGTTCAGTTGGTGGAGAATTTCCAGCCATTCAATGATATACAATTAAGAGTTGTGAGGAGCCCTATATGCGCAGTGATCAGTGGAGAGGCAAAAGCTCACATGGAAGGTGCAACTTTGGTGCCTTGGTTAAACGTCGGAGGAGAAACAATAAGGAGCTTTGATTGTGCTTCTAACCCCATTACAATAAAATGTTGTAATCCTGACCGCATTGTTATCACGTGTATGCTTTTTGAAAGGTTTAATAAATGTGGGGTGGCCATGGGAAAGCCTGATGATGAAGTCGCTGTAGTTGGTGTGGATTGTAATAATAGGGTCGAGTTTATGAAATTATGCACGTTCCTTTCGTGTATAGCAAATAACAGTTCAAGTTCATTTAGATCCTATGACAGTAATAATAAGGCCCATGTTCGTGGGTGGAAGGAGTCCGTCCGATATTATGTAGAAAGCGGGTTTCCACCAGTATACGAACTCAAATTCCAGCCTGCAATCGTCAATGGTACCTAAGTCTAACTTCCTTTTAAGCTTACATTCACGTTATTCTCGCTTTGTTATCTTCTCGTTCATCTCTGGTCTCTCGGCCAACTTTATCATTCCTTCCTTGTAATTTGACATTATTGAAAAATTTGTAATTTTTTTGGTGAAAATATATTGTGAATGGCTAATAATTGAAGGGCAAGTTTAGAGTTTTCCTTACAGTACAGAAATTTTGCTTGGACACAAAACTTATGAAAACTTATGGAATCAAATTTCTTCACTTAATTATTGGATCACATTTTCAAAATTTTACTAGCTTAGGCTTGAAATTCAAGATCTAGGAGTATTTGACACAGTAAAAATTTAACTCCTTACAAATCACTAGTAAATAATTTCAAATGACTTGATTTTTTTTAAATAACTATAATAAATTAATCTCAATTGGTAATAATTGAAGTGGTTCATTGTACCAATATGGTGTAAGAAGGTAAGCGGCCTGTTTCCGCACAATCCATTTTTATAGCTCTAAATAATATATATACATATCTTGCAGGTATTGAATTCTTCAAAAAGCACGCTGGAATGATGGAGGATGACGTGGACCATCGCCAGCCAAGTGGATTTGAATTTGTATTTCCTGCGATGATAAATGAAGCTAAAAGCTTATGCTTGGATTTGGCTTATGAATTGCCATTCATCAAACAAATCATTAAGAAGCGGGAGGCTAAGCTTAAAAGGTTGGTTAAATTCTGATAATGATGCTCTTTTGTCCAGCATTTTGTCATTATTAATTAACTTGACCGTCGTGATGGTGTTTCGATCAGGATTCCTACTGATCTTCTCTATACGGTTCCAACAATATTCTTGTATTATTTGGAAGGCCTGCAAGAAATAGTAGAGTGGCACAAAATCATCAAGCTTCAATCCAAGGATGGATCATTCATCAGCTCGCCCGCATCTACCGCTGCTGTATTCATGAGTACAGGGAACACCAAGTCCTTGGAATTCTTGAACTTTGTTTTAATGAAATTCGGAAACCATGGTACCAACATAACAATTTGATTTCATGAAGGTCCTGTTTTAATTTCGTTTATGAAAAAAATTAAATTAAAAAGAATATTAACAACGAAGAATTTGTTATTGTAGCATTGTTTCACTATCCGATTGATCTACTTGAACGTCTGTGGGCCATTGATACTGTTCAACGACTCGGGATCGATTGCTATTTCAAGGAAGAGATCAAAGAGGCATTGGATTATATTTAGTTTCACTTTCCCTTGACATATTTGCGCCAGCTCTATGTCTGTTTGTATAGTCGAATCGGAGTTGGCAATGGCATCCCTTGTATCCTCCTGCCCCCAAAACCCTTCTGAAACTAAAATCTGGATTGCAAGTTCGGAACTCTTCCTGGTGCGATATAAAGTAGTCGGGGAGAATTAGCATAGCATATCTGACATAGAAGAGGAAGACACATATAATTTCAGAGAAATTGCAAAGGAGGGAGAAAAGGAGCAAGTAAAGCTGTTAGGTGTGACTCTGAGTCCTTTCGTGGTGCGGGTTTACATTTCTCTTGCTCTTAAAGGTGTCGATTATGAGTTCATCCAAGAGAATTTCATGCACCCTAAGAGTGAGCTTTTGCTGAAATCAAACCCTGTTCACAAGAAAGTTCCAGTGCTTATCCACAACGGAAACCCTGTTTGTGAATCCATGATTATTGTACAATACATCGAGGAGGCATGGGGCAATAAAGAACCAAATCTTATGCCCAAAGATCCATATGACCGAGCCATTGCTCGCTATTGGGCTGCTTTTTTCGACGACAAGGTAATTTAATTAATTCATTAATAATCGCCTGCATTCATATCTCATCAACCCTTTCTTTGTCTGGAATTTGTGTCTTCGAAAGTTCCAATTATGTTTTTTCTATTATGTAACCAATATACTTGTGGTTTCAATGTGTGCGTTCAGGTCTTTCCATATATGCGAGCAACTTTCTTTGCGCAAGGCGAGCAGCTACAGAAAGAAGTGGAAGTTACTATTACAAACTTTCTTTTGATAGAGGAAGCTCTGCGAACCAACGAATGCTTTGCAGGAAAACCATATTTTGGAGGCGATGAGATCGTCTTGATTGTCATCGCCTTGGGTAGTTTGTCGGCATTTATCACAGGTGTGGAGAAGGCTACCGACAGTGTTTTAATAGATTCAGATAAAATGCCTTTGTTGAGTGCATCGCTGAATCGATTATGTCAATTCGATGTAGTGAAAGAAGCGATGCCAGATCCGGCGGAATATATATCTGTTAGGAGAGCCATGATGATGTCACCACCTACTACTAATTAGGGTAAACCATGCTAGCCTCATAAACTAAGGACAGACAAAGAGATTATATTTAAGATGAGTGTTACTCGTAGCCTTTGTCTTTTTATTCAACCCGTCTTTGAAGTAGAGGTGTTTTATGTTAATTAGTGTGAATAATGTTTTAGTGAATCTCGCCGGTACTATAATTAGCATTACTCTGTTCAATGTACATTATTTATTTGAAACGTTTTTTTGATTAATCTCTCCGATATTGTCGCTGGCATCGGCCTGTTCAGTATGCGCTGATTACGTATGTAGTAGAAAACATCATGAAATGCAAGTGTTTCTATAGAATGTAATAGTAACCGGAATGAAATGCAATTAATTTTGTGGAAAGATCGTCTATAGATTCTATAATGTGTAGCATCAAATTGGGAGAATAAACTTATATGGGACCTTGTTGCATTTTGAAAACAATCAAGAATGTAAAAGGCATCTGGTTGGATTTGAAAACAGTCTGAAATCTGGGGTTCAAATTATGTGGTTGGTTCAATGTCTTGAGTCATCATCAATCACAAGATTCGGTAAAATGTCACCTTGAGTGCTTTATCAATTTCTCCGCGACTTTCCAAATAGATCGACTTTGCGGATTTACCAAATGTGTAAGATTAATTTTACAGTTTGGTTGGATTTCATTAAAAAAAAATCTAGATATTCGACTTTGCGGATTTTCCCAGAACTGGATTTCGAACGGATGGATTGACTAAGCTTGGGAGTTTAGTGAATCTAAAGAATGTTCCCTTATGGGCAATTTTTCTGGCAGTCATTTCTGGATCATTGCTTGCATTCATGATTTTTGTAGACCATAATGCTACTTCCATTTTGATACAAGTAATCCTTCTGTCATCCCCAATTTACTTTTTTAGTTTCATCGAGCAGAGGTTACTATTATTGCTTTTAACTTTCTAGAATTTATTCGGGTGCCATTTATTTTCATCTCTTTCTCTTCCACCTGCCTCTGCTACAAAGCCATTTGATATACCAGTTGTGGCAATATGGGCATAAACGAGAGGTGATACAATTTATTACCAAACTTTTCAGGCACAAGTGGGATATGTGGTAGATCCCTGTGTAGTACTATTGCTTTTATTTATGGAATGAACATTTCACAGCATCTATCCAACCATTTACACTTACAATCGAACTATATATGCTTACAAATGAAAGTAAGCATAACCATGCTCCATATTAACCATAGCTTCCACTTGCATGACCTTCATAACCATCAGCATACCCATAATCACCCGATTCAGCACCATAGCTACCCTTCCTGAAAAACCATGGCAAGAAGATTAAGAATCTTGCATGTAGTTCTTAGCCTTTGCTTTCTTGTTAGCTTAAGTGGTACCAAAGCATATGTCCCTCAGTCTCCTTGGATACAAAGCGGGAAAATTAAAGATGTTATTCTCTTTGGCAAGCAGATGGATACTATTAGATACAATAGTGTACTTGATGCTTGCGCATTGAAGAAAGATCTTTCAGAACTCAATACAAATAGTCTCTTTTTCACGCATTCAATGCTAGTAATTTGCATGTCAGTTCATCTATAAAGAATACTAACAACGAAGAATTTGTTATTGTAGCGTTGTTTCACTATCCGATTGATCTACTTGAACGTCTGTGGGCCATTGATACTGTTCAACGACTCGGGATCGATTGCTATTTCAAGGAAGAGATCAAAGAGGCATTGGATTATATTTAGTTTCACTTTCCCTTGACATATTTGCGCCAGCTCTATGTCTGTTTGTATAGTCGAATCGGAGTTGGCAATGGCATTCCTTGTATCCTCCTGCCCCCAAAACCCTTCTGAAACTAAAATCTGGATTGCAAGTTCGGAACTCTTCCTGGTGCGATATAAAGTAGTCGGGGAGAATTAGCATAGCATATCTGACATAGAAGAGGAAGACACATATAATTTCAGAGAAATGGCAAAGGGAGAAAAGGAGCAAGTAAAGCTGCTAGGTGTGACTCCGAGTCCTTTCGTGGTGCGGGTTTGCATTGCTCTTGCTCTTAAAGGTGTCGATTATGAGTTCATCCAAGAGAATTTCATGCACCCTAAGAGTGAGATTTTGCTGAAATCAAACCCTGTTCACAAGAAAGTTCCAGTGCTTATCCACAACGGAAACCCTGTTTGTGAATCCATGATTATTGTACAATACATCGAGGAGGCATGGGGCAATAAAGAACCAAATCTTATGCCCAAAGATCCATATGACCGAGCCATTTCTCGCTTTTGGGCTGCTTTTGTTGACGACAAGGTAATTTAATTAATTCATTAATAATCGCCTGCATTCATATCTCATCAACCCTTTCTTTGTCTGAAATTTGTGTTTTCGAAAGTTCCAATTATGTTTTTTCTATTATGTAACCAATATACTTGTGGTTTCAATGTGTGCATTCAGGTCTTTCCATCTATGCGAGCAACTTTCTTTGCGCAAGGCGAGCAGCTACAGAAAGAAGTGGAAGTTACCGTTACAAATTTTCTTTTGATAGAGGAAGCTCTGCGAACCAACGACTGCTTTGAAGGAAAACCATATTTTGGAGGGGATGAGATCGGCTTGATTCTCATCGCCTTGGGTAGTTTGTCGGCAGTTATCACAGGTGCGGAGAAGGCTACCGACAGTGTTTTAATAGATTCAGAGAAAATTCCTTTGTTGAGTTTATCGCTGAATCGATTATGTCAATTCGATGTAGTGAAAGAAGCGATGCCAGATCCGGCGAAATATATATCTGTTAGGAGAGCCATGATGATGTCACCACCTACTACTAATTAAGGAAAACCATGCTAGCCTCATAAACTAAGGACAGACAAAGAGATTATATTTAAGATGAGTGTTACTCGTAGCCTTTGTCTTTTTATTCAACCCGTCTTTGAAGTAGAGGTGTTTTATGTTAATTAGTGTGAATAATGTTTTGGTGAATCTCGCCGGTACTATAATTAGCATTGCTCTGTTCAATGTACATTATTTATTTGCAACCTTTTTTATTAATCTCTCCGATATTGTCGCTGGCATCTGCCTGTTGAGTATGCGTTGATTACGAATGTAGTAGAAAACATCACGAAATGCAAGTGTTTCTATAGAATGTAATAGTAACTGGAATGAAATGTAATTAATTTTGTGGAAAGATCGTCTATAGCTGCTATAATGTGTAGCATCAAATTGGGAGAATAAACTTATATGGGACCTTGTTGCATTTTGAAAACAATCAAGAATGTAAAAGGCATCCGGTCGGATTTGAAAACAGTCTGAAATCTGGGGTTCAAATTATGTGGTTGGTTCAATGTCTTGAGTCATCATCAATCACAAGATTCGGTAAAATGTCACCTTGAGTGCTTTATCAATTTCTCTGTGACTTTCCAGATATATCGACTTTGCGGACTTACCGAATGTGTAAGATTAATTTTACAGTTTGGTTGGATTTCATTAAAAAAAAATCTAGATATTCGACTTTGCGGATTTTCCCAGAACTGGATTTCGAACGGATGGACTGACTAAGCTTGGGAGTTTAGTGAAGTTGAAGAATGTTCCCTTATGGGAAATTTTTCTGGCAGTCATTTCTGGATCATTGCTTGCATCCATGATTTTTTTAGACCACAATGCTGCATCCATTTTTATACAAGTAATCCTTCTGGCATCCCCAATTTACTTTTTTAGTTTCATCGAGCAGAGGTTACTATTATTGCTTTTAACTTTCTAGAGTTTATTAGGGTGCCATTTATTGTCATCTCTTTCTCTTCCACTTGCCTCTGCTACAAAGCCATTTGATATACTAGTTCTGCCAATATGGGCATAAATGAGAGGTGATACAATTTATTACCAAACTTTTTAGGCACAAGTGGGATATGTGGTAGATCCCTGTGTAGTACCATTGCTTTTATTTGTGGAATGAACATTTCACAGCATCTATCCAACCATTTACACTTACAATCGAACTATCTATG
Organism: Pinus taeda; assembly: GCA_000404065.3. Classification (NCBI taxonomy): domain Eukaryota; kingdom Viridiplantae; phylum Streptophyta; class Pinopsida; order Pinales; family Pinaceae; genus Pinus; species Pinus taeda. The sequence continues at coordinate 33,320 of APFE030999379.1, forward strand.
CTTACAAATTAAAGTAAGCATAACCATGCTCCATATTAACCATAGCTTCCACTTGCATGACCTTCATAACCATCAGCATACCCATAATCAGCCGATTCAGCACCATAGCTACCCTTCCTGAAAAACCATGGCAAGAAGATTAAGAATGTTGCATGTAGTTCTTAGCCTTTGCTTTCTTGTTAGCTTAAGTGGTACCAAAGCATATGTCCCTCAGTCTCCTTGGATACAAAGTGGGAAAATTAAAGACGCTATTCTCTTTGGAAAGCAGATGGATACTATTAGATACAATAGTGTACTTGATGCTTGTGCATTGAAGAAAGATCTTTCAGAACTCAATACAAATAGTCTCTTTTTCATGCATTCAATGCTAGTAATTTGCATGTCAGTTCATCTATAAAGAATATTAACAACGAATAATTTGTTATTGTAGCGCCGTGTCACTATCCGATTGATCTACTTGAACTTCTGTGGGCCGTTGATACTGTTCAACGACTCGGGATCGATTGCTATTTAAAAGAAAAGATCAAAGAGGCATTGGATTATATTTAGTTTCACTTTCCCTTGACATCTTTGCGCCAGCTCTATGTCTGTTTGTATAGTCGAATCGGAGTTGGCAATGGCATCCCATGTATCCTCCTACCCCCAAAACCTTCTGAAAATGAAATCTGGATTGCAATGTCGGAACTCTTCCTGGAGCGATATAAAGTAGTCGGGGAGAATTAGCATAGCATATCTGACATAGAAGAGGAATACACATATAATTTCAGAGAAATGGCAAAGGAGGGAGAAAAGGAGCAAGTAAAGCTGTTAGGTGTGACTCTGAGTCCTTTCGTGGTGCGGATTTGCATTGCTCTTTCTCTTAAAGGTGTCGATTATGAGTTCATCCAAGAGAATTTCATGCACCCTAAGAGTGAGATTTTGCTGAAATCAAACCCTGTTCACAAGAAAGTTCCAGTGCTTATCCACAACGGAAACCCTGTTTGTGAATCCATGATTATTGTACAATACATCGAGGAGGCATGGGGCAA
>APFE030999381.1:0-23286 GCA_000404065.3 Pinus taeda
ATGTTTCAACATTCGGCCATTAACAGGGCCGTCCTCCACTGTGCTGTCAGCTGCGGTTTTGAGGAAATACGTGTTGTTACCCTGCACAGTGCTAATGACAAATGGGCCTTTCCATAAAAAATCGAACTTTGCATGTTTCCCCTTGTCTTCTCGTCGTGAGTCCCACCTCAAAACTTTGTTGCCGACACAGAAATCCTCGGCCTTAGTCCTCTTGTCAAATATTTTCTTCAGCTTGTCTTGTAAGATCTGAGCTCTGTTAAAGACTTGCTCTCTAGTTCGCTGAAGATGAATGGTCTGGTTAATTCTTCGTTGAATATCGTTTGGTTCAGCTTGGATTTCCTGTAGTAGCTTGATAACAGGAATGCCCAGGGAAGATGGAAATCTGGCCTCCATACCATATACCAACTCATAAGGGCTCATCTTGATGGATCTCTTGGTCGACAAAATGTCAGCCCAAAGGGCATTGATAAGTTTTTTGTGCCAGTTCTTCTTGTTTTCTTCTAGCATTTTCTTGATGATATTAATCAGGCTTTTGTTGGAAGATTCTGCCAAGCCATTGCCTTGAGGATAATAGGCTGTGGAGTGGCCCAGGGTGATGTGGAACTTATGGCAAAAATTAATCATTTTCTTGGATTTGAAGGCAACGGCGTTATCTGTAATGATTTTCTCAGGGCAGCCAAATCTAGAGAGGATATTGGTTTCGATAAATTGGATAATGGTGGAATCATTGGCTTGCCTGCATGGTATGGCTTCAATCTACTTGGTGAAATAGTCGGTGGCTGTATGAATCCATTTGTGCTGGCCTGAGGAAGAGGGATGGATTTCTCCGATGAAGTCAAGACCCCATTGTTGGAAAGGTTTTTCGGTTGAGATGGGCCTAAGGGGTAAGGGCAGCAATTTTCTTTTGCCTTCGAAGATCTGGCATTTGTGGCATGAGGCAGCAAACTTTTTCACATCTGCAAACAAAGAGGGCCAATAGAAACCCGCCCTTAAGATCTTGTCAGCAGTGGACTTCCAATATAAATGCCCTCCACAGTCCCCTGCATGGAACTCCTTCATAACATGGTCAGTTTCATTGACATTTAAACAATTCAACAATATTCCTTCATGGTTTTTCCAAAACAAAGCACTATCTATGACACAAAACTTTGACACCTTCATTTGTAAAAATCTCTTTTTAGTCTTGGACAATCCTGGAGGAGCACACAAGTTTAACAATGTGTAACAAATATCAGCGTACCATGGGGATTGCAAAAAGGTTTCACTGATCTGTGGAGTCGCCAGCTCTTGTTCATTGTCCAGCTGATTAATGTCTAAGGCTTGTAAATTGGTTTCAGATAGCAGTTTGGCTAAACGTTGTCCCTTTATGAGCTTAGTGGGTTTTATTTCAATGTCATACTCCAGGATATTAGCAATCCACTTTCCTCTTTTGCCTTCTAGTCCCTCTTGAGTTAATATGTCTTTTACGACAGCATGTGGGACATAGGCGATCACATGTGAATATAAGATGTAAACTCGAAAATCCTTGATTGCCTTAACGAGAGCATAGGCCTGTTTTTCCATGATTTGGTACTTTAAAGGGGCATCTCTAAGGGCTTTGCTAAAGAATACAATTGGTTTTTCATTTCCTTGGTCGTCCTTTTGCAGAAGGACAGCAGCTATCGTGTGCTCTGAAGCAAAAGAAAAGATGATAAAATATTTATCAAACTGGGGGCTTGTGAGGACCGGAGTTTGGGTCAGTGCAATTTTAATACTTTCAAATGCTTGCTTGGCCTCTAGAGTCCATTTCACTTTGGAATCTTTCTTCAACATGTTTCTTAACGGTCTTAATAGCTCAGCTACGTTTGGGATAAATCTCCTTAGGAAAATGATTTTTCCAAGGAATGCCTGCAACTCTTTGATGTTTCTCGGATAAGGGATTTGCAAAATGGCTTGGATTCTTTCTGGATCAATTCTGATGCCATCCTTTGAAATAATATGGCCTAGAAGCTTGCCTTCCTCAAGGCCAAAGAGGGACTTCTTGGGGTTTAAAGAAATGCCATATTTTCTACATGTCATGAATACTTGCCTAAGGTGTTTAAGGTGTTCTTGGTCAGATTTGGAGAAAGGGGTTAGATCGTCGAGATAGATAACCAAGAAATCATGGATTTCCCTGGCAAATGCAATGTCCATGGCCCATTGAAAGGTAGCCCCTGCATTCTTTAGTCCGAATGGCATCTTTACATATTTAAATGTTCCCCATGGTGTTGTAAAGGTTGTTTTGTCTTGGTCATCTGGGTGAACAAGTATTTGATTGAAACCCGAAAAGCCATCTAGCAAAGAAATTCTGGATGACCCCACTACCCTTTGGAGAATGTGATCCATTTTGGGCAATGGGTAGTGGTCTTTAAGGGAGACTTGGTTCAGATTCCTTAAGTCTACACAAAGCCTGATCTCACCTGTCTTCTTTCTTGTGGGAACAAGATTGGATACCCAATCCTAAAATCTAATGGGTGCTATAATTCCAGCCTCAAACATTCTTTTCACTTCCTTTTCGATCAAAGGGAGAAGGACTGGGTTGATTCTCCTTAGTTTTTGTTTGAAGGGCTTTTGATTTGGTTTTAGAGGGATGGTATGTTGAATAACCGAGGTGTCATAGGACTTCAAGTCCTCATAACTCCAAGCGAATACATCTTGGAACTCTTTAAACAGGTCAATATACTTTGGTTTTTGATCAGGTGGCAAAGATTTGGACATTTTGATCATTTTGGGCTTGTCTGCGGTTCCAATATTATATTCTTCAATTGCAGTATTTTGAGGTTGCATTTTTGGTTTTTTGGGGACATCATTTGCATCAAAGATGTCTTCTAATGGGGTGAGACCAGCAGGTAAGAAATTGTCTTTTAAATCAATGACTTCAGCCTCTGTTTCAACTATTTCTCCTAAGTGTATCTGCCTAAGCTCTTGCATGTCTTTGACATCAAAGTTGGTTGGGCATAGCAGTTTTCTAGCCTCTTCAGCTGTTAGGGTTTGCTGAGTTTGGGTAGTCGATTGTGGTTGGTCACCCATGGTATCCATGTCGATGTTTAATTTTGAAAATTCTTGCTACATAGTCAAAAAATTGTTAATTTGCGCATCGTCCTCAAAGATTTGCCAATCTTTAATATTGTTAGGGACAGAAGGCCTATGCTTTACCTCAGCAGTGAAGTGGTGATTGGGCTGAAAAGGGAGCTTGCAAGTGCTAGCGAAAGTGGCTAGACTGTGAGCATGGATGTTATGGCTTCTCGATATCTTAGCAAGCTTAGATTCAGTGAAGTAATTGAGTACTTTTGTGGCAGCGGTCCTATAAGCTCTTAGCTTGTTGTCATTGGTGACAAAGTTTCCTTTCATTTGTTGGATTATTAGGTCGGAGTCACCTAGAATGGAAATTTTTGTGGCCCTAAGAGCTTTAATGAGTTTAAGGCCTAAAAGGAGGGCCTCATACTCTGCCATGTTGTTGGTGCATTTGAAATTCAATCTATAGGCATGACCTTCTGCATGGTCGTTTTGGCTGTTATGGATCCACACCCCTGCCCCTGCTCCTAGTTTATTTACTAAACCGTCAAACTCCAAATACCATAGGATTTCTTGGTCTTGACTAGCATTGGGAGTTGAAATTATCATTGGAGCGAGCGTTTTTGAATTTCCTATTTCAGGAGCCTCTTCAGAGATTAGGGTTTGCTGGGTAAGGGTAACTGATTCCTCAGTTATGCCGGCTTCTTGTTCTAAATCCAAAGGCTTGTCATCGGTTGGGGAACTATCGTCATTGAACAGAATAAATGAATCCATGTCAGAATGGATTGAGTAAATGGGAAAGTTTTGGGGTTTTTCCTCACTACTCACCACATACTTCATCAACGTTTCTCTATACAATCTCTTTGGTTGCCCAAAGATTGAGATAGTGGCGTAAGAGAGGTCTAATTGAAGGGATCCTTGGAGCTTTGCTCCCCAAGATCTTGACAAGAGCATCCCATACTTTGGTGGAATGTCGGCGACCACCACATCCATCAGAATTGTTTTGTTGGGATATTGGACTAAAGACACACATAGATCTTTGATTAAACCTAGACACTTGACCTGACTGGAATCGAAGGAGAATAGGTCTTTGTATGGTCTCGTGATATCAAGGTTCAGCTTTTCCATTACTGCTTTGGGCATAAGATTGTGTGAGGCCCCTGAATCAAACATAGCATTGTGCAAGACTTTATCGTGTATATGCAAGCTCACGTAAAAGGGCAGAACAGTTCCATATGCTGGTTTTCCATTAACCTCAGGACCGAATAACAGCTCAGGTGTATCATCTAAAATATTGACATCATCTTTGGTCTCTGGCATTTGAAGTGTTTTTTGGATTTGTTGCCTATACACATTGTGTTTGGCAAGCTCAGAGAGGGGGATGGAAATTTTTAGTTTGCTTATTTCTGCTTCTAAGCTAAATGGTTTCTCCAATGGAGTCTTTATGTTGGTGGTAGCTGATTTCCCTCTTTCAAGTGTATTTTCTATGATTTCCTCCTGACTATCAGTGTTGTGGTGAGTGATACTTTGTGGTATCTCTGTTTTGGGAAGGTTTTGCAGAGTGCTATTCAAATTTTCTTTTGTGGGGGAAGATAGCAAAGGCTGGTCATTAGCAGACTGCATGTCTGTTATGTCTTCCATGGTTACTTCCTGCAATTTTGGGATCGTGTCATCAACTGGCTCTGTAATAACAATCAAGCTTTTAATCTTCTTGGGTTGTTTTGTTTGCTTTTGTTTGACTGACTCGGGCACATCAATTGTTCTAGTCCTTAGCTTGTATTTCTTGTGCACCTCATACACAGCAGAGTCGTAGCCTTGTTTGAAGTCAAAAGATTCTCCGGTTTGAGTCTGAAATTCACTAAAGTCTAGATCAGCTTAGTTTTGTTGGATAAGATGGCAGTCTTCTTGTGTTAAGAAAACCTGTTGTTCACTCTTTGAGCCCACCCAGTTTATGTGAGTATCTTCTAATGGTTCGCTAGATGTCGATGCCTCTGTGTAGTTCTCTTGGAACGGAGGTCTTATATCATGATCTGGGCTGGATCGTCCGGCGTTTGGGTTGTGAGTCTTCCTAAAATTAGGGTTTCTCATAGTGTTGGCTTGTGGGGCATCCCACGTAGCCTTTCTCTCAACGGTTTCTATTCTATCTCCTAGTCTGTGCATGCCACTGAGAATAGCATCGAGTTTTTGGTCTAGGGCTGAAGGTTCATCTTTAAAGGTGGTTCTTCTTTCGGCTCTGGCCTATTTCTCTTGGCAATTAAGTTTGCCTCTACACTCACAGCAACGTCTTGCATCTCTGCCAGGCTTTGAGGGGCTCATTCTCTTAACTGATAAGCCATGTCAGAATCGAAGCCATCGGGGAATTTATATAGAGCAAGATCAGGTGGAGGCCTAAGGTTCTGTGGGATTGCATTGTAGACATTGTTAAACCTTGCACAGTAGTCTAAGACAGCCTCCTGAGGGCCTCTTTTAATGGTGTCGTATTCAGACAATATGTGCAATGGGTCTTTCTTCTTCTCCCACCTATTGATAAATGTGTGGTATAAGGCTTCTGGATTTGCTATGGAATTGGCTGGAAGCGCTCTAAACCACGGCCTGACATCACCTGTCAAACTTTGGACAAAAATCCTCATCCTTACAGTATCGTCGTCAATTTCATAGCTCTCAAAGTAATCTTGAAATTTCTTTGTATGTTGCAGGGCCGTGCAGGCACTGATGCCATCAAAATAAGTTATCTTGGTCTGGTAGTCCTGAGGCATGGCCCCGGGGTTTCTAGGCAACTGTAAAGGGGCATATCTATTAGCCATATTTACAGGGATGAGTGGAACTGCAGGGATGAATGGAACAGTTGGAACAACTGTGATAATGGGAGTTGTAGTTGTAGTATGTGCAGTTAACGACGGTGTGGATGAGGTGGATGGCAAGGTAGATGATGAAGTAGGGAAAACAGGGGATGAGTGAAAAAGAACTTTGACAGGGGTTGAACCGCTGCTTGGCTGAACTTTCTCAGGACTAGAATCAGCTAAATTTTCTCTTTGCTCTATCTTCCTGAGGTTTCTAGGGATTAAATTTGGATTTTCAGAAGCAGTTGGGGGCTTTGGGTCCGAATTCGACCTTGTAATACGTGAATGCTTTTTGGGAGCCAGCTTCCAATTTGATAGTTGAAGTTATCTCAAAAGGGTCCCCAGTGGAGTCGCCATTATGTTATCGCTCAGGTTGTCCCTTGGCTCCTTAAGGGATACGGCCGAGGTAACCACAGACCAGGCTTTGGACTGCCGGTCCTAGCCTACCAGCAGTCAGAGAGGGATCTCTCTTTGGGATTTTAATGATCTTAGGCTAGCTATTGAGTACAAAGGGTTTTGTTTTTTGGTGAGGAGAGAATGGTCTCAAGCAGAGAGGCAGTGCATCGAGTGATGAATTTCAAACCATTGGGCATGGAGTCAGAGGAGCGGGACTGCTGGTGTGTTTTTCTTGGTTATGAGGGGGATACGGAGCATATAGCTGCTCATGAAACATTTTTTTGGGTTTTTTGAAAGAGATGAAGCGGAGGCCAGGGATGGAAGGCAACTAAGAAATCTTTGATCCGACTGACCGAGGTGAGGTGGATAGATTCTACCTAGGAACAATTTAAGATTTTCCTAAATAACAATCATACGTGGGTGACAAAAAACTAATATGCTCCCTGAGGTATTCATATTCAAGCTTTAAGTCAGAATGAAAAACATATAGTACGCTTGCAAAAAACTGTGTAAATTGTTGTAAGGCCAATTGTAGTTTAGTCCTCCTTTCTGCAATCGAAAAATAGATTTTATCTAGGAACAATTAAGATTTCCTAAATAATAATCGCTCATGGGTGACAAAGAGTTAATATGCTCCGTGAGGTATTCATATTAAAGTTCTCAGTCAAATTGCAAAAAATAATAAAAACTTAGTGTAAATTGTTGTAGGGCTAACTGTTGATTAATCCTCCTTTTTTTTGCACTTGGAAGTAGATTTTATCTAGGGACAATTAAGTTTTCCTAAATAATAATCGCTCATGGGTGACAAAGAGTTAATATGCTCCGTGAGGTATTCATATTAAAGCTCTTGGTCAATTTGCAAAAAAGAAAGACTTAGTGTAAATGGTTACAAGGCCAATTGATTGATTAGTATTCCATTTCTGCAATCGTAAAATAGTGATAATGAAAGTAATATATGAGAACTGATTTTATATAGACAAAGATTTTTTATTAGTCCATACGAGAGCATGAGAATTTTTTGATTACCCTTCAGTATTTTTTCAAAAAAAGAAAGCGCAGTGGACATCCCATTATCTGATCCTTTAAATGATCTTTGATCTCTCAGCCAACAAACTATCAATATTGCAGCTCAAACCAACTGGATTGGAAGCCTTAAGGAGATGAGGAGTACACAAACAAAATCATTATTTAGCATATCAGCATGATAGTGAAAAGCTCTGTCTAGTAGCTAAAAAAAAATTCTTGTATAGATGCTAGAACAGGGGCGGATTCACCAAGATTAGAGGCTGAGGGAAATCAACATTCAATACGAGTTCAGAGGAAAACATAGAAAAAATAGCAGACCTTGAGCATAGAGTGAGGTACAGCAAATTCTATACTAATCTTTCTAGCTGCTACTTAGATGGCGATATGAACATATTTTGAGCGTAAAACATAAAGAAAAAACAGAGATGAGAGGCACTTATTGATTTATGAGACAACCTCGGAATTCCGTAAAGCCCCTCTAAACACCAAGACACAGCACACAGTCCATTTCCAAGGAAAACTCCCGCAGTCTTTGATTAATGAATCACACTGGATATACAGGACTAATCTCTATCAGAGTTCATCGACCAATTCTTACTTTTTTTCTCCCCCTTTAGACTGACTATGGGGTGGTTTATATAGTGAAGGAATTATAGCATTCCTTTGAACAGGTGTCACAGGAAAAATATTAAACAAAATATCTCCCGATCATATCTGAAAAATATCTAAGAATTAATGCTTTTAACTCATCGCTAGGCTGGGAATTAATGCATATATATCTGAACAGAGATGTGCTAAGGCAGCTGGCAGTTTTGGTTATGTGACTAAGTGCTGTGCTTTGAATACTCTGGTCCGCATCCTTCAGGCGGTTCTGCTGCTTTTATATGGCCTCTTTGTCGGTTTGCTGAAGTTGCTTTGTTGTCGTATCGGGCATTTACTTTCCTGCCAAACTACTTCAGCTGTTCAATCGCCCCTAACTTATCTCCTGTGCTCATTCAATACAACGTCCAGGTGTATTGGTTTGGTTTATCTGGCTGTGACACAACACCTCCAGATCTCTTTAAAAACAGAGCAGGCTTCCAGATTGCCCGCTTACACCAACAGTGATTGCCTGTGTGATGTGCGCATCATTTTATTTTTCCTGAGATGATTTTGCTGTATGTGCGCATTTCATTTTTTTACCTTGTGATTGATTTTGCTGTGTGCATCATTTTTTATTGCCTGAGATGATTTTGCTGTTGAATGGTGATTGCCTGAGTGATGTGTGTATTTCTTTATTTTGCTTGAGTCTGCTTGCTGATGAATGGTGATTGCCTGAGTGATGTGCGTATTGCTTTATTTTGCCTGAGATGATTTTGCTGATGAATGGTGATTGCCTGAGTGATGTGCGTATTGCTTTATTTTTCCTGAGTTGATTTTGCTGATGAATGGTGATTGCCTGAGTGATGTGCGCATTGCATCATAGCTGGGACTATAACCTTCATCTACAACTCGGTTTGTGAACCGCTCTGTTACTTGATGACCAATTTCTTTTGTTTTAAGACGTTCAAAGACCTCTTTCAGCATTATATCTGCAATCTCCTTCACCTCTGTCTTTGTGAGCTGTCTAAACACAATCATCTCATCTAGTCGATTCAGGAACTCAGATCGAAAATATTGCTTCAGCTCTTCATTTACAAGACTTTTGCTCCTTGTGTAGCTGCTATCTTTCTCATCGTAATCAAGCTGGAAACCAATTCCACGGCCTCCCTTCTCAATCACACTACTACCGACATTAGAAGTCATGATCAAAAGGGTATTCTTGAAGTCCACAGTCCGTCCTTTACTATCTGTCAGTCTTCCATCTTCAAGAATTTGAAGTATCATATTGAAGACGTCTGGATGAGCCTTTTCAATTTCATCAAAAAGGACCACCGTATACGGGCGTCTCCTACCAGCTTCAGTTAGTTGCCCTCCTTCAGTGTAGCCTACGTATCCTGGGGGTGAACCAATCAACTTGGAAACAGTGTGCCTTTCCATGAATTCACTCATATCTAGCCTTATCATTGCCTCCTCTGAACCAAAATAGTATGTCACACACTCCCTGATTTCAGCTGCTTCAGCGAAAACATCACAATTTTTTCCACGAAAGGCTTTGCAATGCTTCTTCATAGTGCATGCGTGTATTCATTTTCAAAAAGAACGCTTGTATTACCTTCATTATTTCCATGGATACATGAAGTGATAATGGAAACAAGTAACCATACAGCAGAACACCTGTAAAGAACCGTAAAATTCTAGCCATAAAAAAATTGTCCTTTTTAAATTGAGCAGACTCTATGCTATTCTTGCCATGTGCATCATCAAGTTGCAAATATGTTTGGTTCTGGTAGTCCTTGGACAGCAATATCGACAATCACCACTGTAAACAAGTGACAATATGATAAGAGGTAATGGCTGGAATATAATCACTTTACAAACACTATCCTTCTGAACACATGGTTTGTTCATTTGGGTATAATCTTGTCCTACACATGAAAACAGAGGGTGCTGGTGCCTTTTGCCAAGGTTGGGATACAAAAACCCCAAAACTCCATCCACATTTTTTGAATGCACATGAACACAGCTATAGACATAAACAGACCACTGATCACTTCCAAAGTCCCATTTCACAAAAACAGAATTTAAAGGTTGATAGCCCTTTGTAGTAGTAGCAGAAAAATGCCGAGCTAGTTATGGTTATATTTCAACCAATGGAGGGGATATGTATTTTAGGGGGATCTCGTATATAATTTTTTTTTAATATGGGGAGGGAAAAAATAACTGGGATTTAGATAATAAGTTAGAAGTCAATATGTAATTTGATTCAGAGAGCGCTAAGGATAGGAATCTTAGGCTTTTGAAAGGGAAAACAGGACCTTTTTAAGCGGATTAGGGGAAGTTAGCGAGTGTTTTGAGGGAAAAGAAGGGAAAATCAGACATGCCTCGCTTGAGCTCCTCCAATTTGAAACTGCTTTATGCTTGAGAGGCGAACGGATCACACACTTGAGAATAATGAAACGAACCCCCAGCCGTGTTTCTGCCACCATAACGCTACCTACCCGGCCTACTCTCCTAACATTTTTTCTTCTTTTGGCTTGGGTGCCCTTGCACTAGTACCCCCAGCCTTTCAGTCTTTCTTTCAGCGATCCTCCTATCTGAATCGAACCTTGTCTCTTCCGGGGCTCAGATTAAGCTGATGAGCGCCCTGGTTTCTCTACCTATTTACCAATCCGCCAAGTTTTAAGCTTGTTTGGCCAGATATTCATCTCTATATTCTAAAGCAAGCAATTGAAACCCCGGGAAGCCAAGTTTAAACTGTTTGGCCTTCCCTTGACTGACAGCTCTTCAAAATTTGAATGACTCATCTAAATGCAACTCTCTGGAAATATGGAACCTTTGCAGTAAAAAAGATGACATATTCGGCATGCAAACCGTCAATCATGAAATATGAACCCCTATTTGCAATAGGAGGCTAACAGTGGCTCCACTTGGGGATGGCCTTTTTCTCGTGAAAAGCCAAGAATAGCAGGTCAGACTGCCTTGATCATCTATCGCTGCTGCAGACTGCAACATTCCCTGGTTTGGCCGCTAAAATGACTTGATTTTTTCATCCAGTTGATTATAAAGCTCTGCACTCAATGTCACAACTAAAAAAGTAAGAAGAAAAAATTCCAATACTTTTCAGCTAGTTAAGCATAAATTTCTGAAAGTTACATGGTAACTGTCTCTATCCAGTTGCCCACTGTGAAGGTAGGCATATCACTGATTTTTAACAAGCCTTAGCATTTCCTCTTTACCTTCAGACATTGCAGCTGCACATTTGAACTAATCAGCTGCCTGGAAGAGCTTCCTGTATGAACATTTATCTTGCCGATGTTCAGTTGATGCATATGCTTCTTGTTGCAAAGAATTAGTTTGTGAAACAGAGCATGAAACAGAGATACTTGTGACAGTGGAATAATCTATGCTTCCATTAGAATCATCTTTTTAAAGTTGTACTCTCCATCTGAGAATGCATAGGATAATCCTTATACAGAAGGTTTTCTAGTGTGTCTGCCCATTCCCTGTCAATATATGTGCTTTGAGCGGGGCTAGTGATACTTGTTTCGCCCATATCACTAAAAGTTCTCTCTCCTCCCTTTGCAGCCATTTCCTGATGTAATCTGGGTTTATGTCATAGATACTACCATGTATAGCTCTTCTTTTGGCAATCTGATGACGGAAGTCTTTAGGTGACCTGATGTACGTTCCCCTATGCATTCTCACTAGATACAGATTTCTGAAGGGAAGCAGAACTCTGTACAATAGGCATGCTAGGATATTGACCTCCACTGGATACCAGAACTTCGGTCAATGTAGCGGGATTTGTAGAAAAACCCTGAAAGTGAAATAAAGCAGCTTTATTTGTATATTGGCGATAATCTCCAGCACTGTGACATGATGAGTCGGATATTCCCATAGAATCCATAGGAGACAGATGTGATATGGGTGTGCCATGGTTGTGTTATTTTGCTTCCCTGCATATATATCATTCTCGCTGTTTGGACGCTCAGACGGATCTAGAGGTTTTTAAATATAGACATGCTGTCCACGCTCAGCAACAAAAACACTATTTACTTCAAGATCTTTCATGCTCTACTATGTCTTTGTCAAAACAATGGCATAAAAGGTGCACATCCCAGGACCCAGATTATAGATTTGAAATCTTGTTTTATTTGAACCTTGGAATATAATTGACGTCGAGAGATACAGTTTGGGGATAAGCAAAGGCAACAAGAATCTGGTTTTAGTGAAGAAGCCTGTATTTGTTTGGTTTGCAACACGCCTTTGTGAAATCAGAATTTGATTTATCTTTTTCTTTCAGCGATAGTTGACCAAGGAGAACTAAGCCTTCCCAGGCTCTGTACTTTCGAGAGATATCAATCAATCGATCCAATTCACTTGGTAATGGACGCAAAGATGATGGCAACTGGCATTTCTAAGACGGGATGCGTTTGATGCAAGAGAAGAGGACTTTTACCAAGCTTTATATACGCAAAGTCAATCACAGTTTAACACATATATAACTGCGGGAATACTGCTTTAACAATTATGCTCATATCTTTGATCTGCTCACAAGATTGCGCCAGGCAGTAGATCATCCATACCTGGTGGGTTATTCTAAAACTTCCATGTCACTTGCAAATGGCCAGAACAACACATTTGATTCATCTACAGCAAAAAATGTTTGCAGTCTCTGTAATGATCAATGTGATGATCCAGTTAGTGCATCATGTGGACACACATCCTGCAGAGGTTGTATAGAAGAATATACCTCAACTTCTGGACAGTCTTCATGCCCATCTTGTTCAACACCTCTCAGAATTGACTTAACCGGGAGAAGGAATGCAAATAAGCAGGAGAACACAAACAAGATCAAGGGTTATAGGCGCTCGAGTATTTTGAGTAAAATAAATCTTGATGAATTTCAAACCAGCACGAAGATTGATGCCTTGAGGGAAGAGATTGCATTGATGGTACAGAAGGATGCTGCTGCAAAGGCAATAGTCTTTAGCCAGTTTACATCATTTTTTGGATTTGATTGCTTTTTCTCTACAGAAGTCGAGTGAAATGAAGAAAGAGGTTTTCAGTGATGAGATGTGGCCTGAAAAGTTTCAAAATAAGACCAATGGCGTAACTCCCAGGCGATGGATTCGATTTTGCAACCCTGAATTGAGTAAAGTTATCACTAAGTGGCTTGGAACAGAAGATTGGATTCTTTAAGACTAAACTTTTAGCAGATCTTCGAAAGTTTGCTGATAATGTAGAGCTACAAGAAGCAGCTTCAAATTTTGTGTCTGAAATACATCAAGTGACTTTTCTTTTGTCTTTATTGTATCTAAATTTGAGAAATGGCTACCTTCCAATCTATGCACACTATTTTTGCTTTCTGATCAAATTGATCATTGTTCTTGACAGTAATCTTTAGCTCATGGCATTCTTCAGACATGCTAGCATGTTCTGTATCAAGAAAAAATATTTGATAATTCCTTATCCAATTAATAAAACCCATGGAAAGACCCAGTTCATGCAGCATAACACGTTCATCACAGCCAGCACATTCCTGAAAAAGTACTTGGGACGCATCTGCTGCTACAGTACTCAATCCTGACAAAAATGTATTTGCAGCAAAGGTGCGGAATTCTTCAGGTATACAAATAAGGCAGTCCAACATAAATCTGGCAGCAACCCTGGGAGCCTGAGTGTCTTGATCAACCTTCTGAGATCTGTCATTGTAATCATGTAGAATCTGTGGTTTTCCCAAACCGATGCATGCACGGAAATATCATGAACATTCATCTCCCTCTGCAGTATTCTGCTGCTCTTCCTTCACTAGTGTCTGGCTTGATATATGAAGCTGCTTGCCAGGCAAATGCAGAAACTATTACTTTCCAGCTCTCAGAGTTAAAGACTCATGAACTTTTTTGATCACACCAAGGTTAATTTGAGGCATAAGCCTGGTTTGAAAAAAACTAGAATATATGGACTGATACCAGATAATGAAATGTGTTTGGATGTAAAAATTTGAAGGGCTGTTTGTAGAAAAAAAAAAGGGAAACAAAGTTTTACAAATATCAAGATTTAGCATTAACATGTTTGCATATCGGAGAAAAACTCCTCATGCCAAATCTAGAGCTGATAGTTTCATGCTAAAAGTAAACAGTCTTCTCAACAAAACAATGGAATGTAAATGGTAGCCTAGTGTTCTAGCAGGTCTGAGAGTGGTGCATTTGGAGGTCTAGGATCTATTCAACATAACTACCACTGCAAATGCCATTTACCCTTTTTACTCTAGCTTACAAATGAGTGAAAAATGAGGGGTTTTTGAATCTGCGGATATAAAATAATTGTAAGCATGATCCCCAACAGAGGAGTTCAGTGGAAGTAAAGAAAAGAAAGCAGAGACGCTGAAGATCCATTGGATAAATGTGATAAAAGCAAATGACAGCATTTATGCCAGAATTGTGTTGACTGCGGCAGCATTTTCCAACAGCAACCAAGTTTCTAATATGTGCTTTTGGATAGTTTTGCTTGAGTTTCTTTACGTATCCAAAATGTGAACTTGCTGTGATTTATCAGGGAGATATCGTTTCCATAACCCTTTGGTTTGAAGTAATCGATTGCTCATGTACAAAAAACAAACAACAACAACAAACAAGAAAAACCAAAAAAAGGAAAAAGGAAAGTGCTACCATATGTACAAATATTAATCTAAACCTATATACAGGGGCATTATATCCTTTAGAAGGGATCTCGATAATGTTTCAACATTCGGCCATTAACAGGGCCGTCCTCCACTGTGCTGTCAGCTGCGGTTTTGAGGAAATACGTGTTGTTACCCTGCACAGTGCTAATGACAAATGGGCCTTTCCATAAAAAATCGAACTTTGCATGTTTCCCCTTGTCTTCTCGTCGTGAGTCCCACCTCAAAACTTTGTTGCCGACACAGAAATCCTCGGCCTTAGTCCTCTTGTCAAATATTTTCTTCAGCTTGTCTTGTAAGATCTGAGCTCTGTTAAAGACTTGCTCTCTAGTTTGCTGAAGATGAATGGTCTGGTTAATTCTTCGTTGAATATCGTTTGGTTCAGCTTGGATTTCCTGTAGTAGCTTGATAACAGGAATGCCCAGGGAAGATGGAAATCTGGCCTCCATACCATATACCAACTCATAAGGGCTCATCCCGATGGATCTCTTGGTCGACAATCTGTCAGCCCAAAGGGCATTGATAAGTTTTTTGTGCTAGTTCTTCTTGTTTTCTTCTAGCATTTTCTTGATGATATTAATCAGGCTTTTGTTGGAAGATTCTGCCAAGCCATTGCCTTGAGGATAATAGGTTGTGGAGTGGCCCAAGGTGATGTGGAACTTATGGCAAAAATTAATCATTTTCTTGGATTTGAAGGCAGCGGCGTTATCTGTAATGATTTTCTCAGGGCAGCCAAATCTAGAGAGGATATTGGTTTCGAGAAATTGGATAATGGTGGAACCATTGGCTTGCCTGCATGGTATGGCTTCAATCCACTTGGTGAAATAGTCGGTGGCTGTAAGAATCCATTTGTGCTGGCCTGAGGAAGAGGGATGGATTTCTCCAATGAAGTCAAGACCCCATTGTTGGAAAGGTTTTTCGGTTGAGATGGGCCTAAGGGGTAAGGGCAGCAATTTTCTTTTGCCTTCGAAGATCTGACATTTGTGGCATGAGGCAGCAAACTTTTTCACATCTGCAAACAAAGAGGGCCAATAGAAACCTGCCCTTAAGATCTTGTCAGTAGTGGACTTCCAATATAAATGCCCTCCACAGTCCCCTGCATGGAACTCCTTCATAACATGGTCAGTTTCATTGACATTTAAACAATTCAGCAATATTCCTTCATGGTTTTTCCAAAACAAAGCACTATCTATGACACAAAACTTTGACACCTTCATTTGTAAAAATCTCTTTTTAGTCTTGGACGATCCTGGAGGAGCACACAGGTTTAACAATGTGTAACAAATATCAGCGTACCATGGGGATTGCAAAAAGGTTTCACTGATCTGTGGAGTCGCCAGCTCCTGTTCATTGTCCAGCTGATTAATGTCTAAGGCTTGTAAATTGGTTTCAGATAGCAGTTTGGCTAAACCTTGTCCCTTTATGAGTTTAGTGGGTTTTATTTCAATGTCATACTCCAGGATATTAGCAATCCACTTTCCTCTTTTGCCTTCTAGTCCCTCTTGAGTTAATATGTCTTTTACGACAGCATGTGGGACATAGGCGATCACATGTGAATATAAGATGTAAACTCGAAAATCCTTGATTGCCTTAATGAGAGCATAGGCCTGTTTTTCCATGATTTGGTATTTTAAAGGGGTATCTCTAAGGGCTCTGCTAAAGAATGCAATTGGTTTTTCATTTCCTTGGTCGTCCTTTTGCAGAAGGACAACAGCTATCGTGTGCTCTGAAGCAAAAGAAAAGATGATAAAATCTTTATCAAACTGGGGGCTTGTGAGGACCGGAGTTTGGGTCAGTGCAATTTTAATACTTTCAAATGCTTGCTTGGCCTCTAGAGTCCATTTCACTTTGGAATCTTTCTTCAACATGTTGCTTAACGGTCTTAATAGCTCAGCTACGTTTGGGATAAATCTCCTTAGGAAATTGATTTTTCCAAGGAATGCCTGCAACTCTTTGATGTTTCTCGGATAAGGGATTTGCAAAATGGCTTGGATTCTTTCTGGATCAATTCTGATGCCATCCTTTGAAATAATATGGCCTAGAAGCTTGCCTTCCTCAAGGCCAAAGAGGGACTTCTTGGGGTTTAAAGAAATGCCATATTTTCTACATGTCATGAACACTTGCCTAAGGTGTTTAAGGTGTTCTTGGTCAGATTTGGAGAAAGGGGTTAGATCATCGAGATAGATAACCAAGAAATCATGGATTTCCCTGGAAAATGCAATGTCCATGGCCCGTTGAAAGGTAGCACCTGCATTCTTTAGTCCGAATGGCATCTTCACATATTTAAATGTTCCCCATGGTGTTGTAAAGGCTGTTTTGTCTTGGTCATCTGGGTGAACAAGTATTTGATTGAAACCCGAAAAGCCATCTAGCAAAGAAATTCTGGATGACCCCACTACCCTTTGGAGAATGTGATCCATTTTTGGCAATGGGTAGTGGTCTTTAAGGGAGACTTGGTTTAGATTCCTTAAGTCTACACAAAGCCTGATCTCACCTGTCTTCTTTCTTGTGGGAACAAGATTGGATACCCATTCCGAAAATCTAATGGGTGCTATAATGCCAGCCTCAAACATTCTTTTCACTTCCTTTTCGATCAAAGGGAGAAGGACTGGGTTGATTCTCCTTAGTTTTTGTTTGAAGGGTTTTTGATTTGGTTTTAGAGGGATGGTATGTTGAATAACCGAGGTGTCATAGGACTTCAAGTCCTCATAACTCCAAGCGAATACATCTTGGAACTCTTTGAACAGGTCAATATACCTTGGTTTTTGATCAGGTGGCAAAGATTTGGACATTTTGATCATTTTGGGCTTGTCTGCGGTTCCAATATTATATTCTTCAATTGCAGAATTTTGAGGTTGCATTTTTGGTTTTTTGGGGACATCATTTGCATCAAAGATGTCTTCTAATGGGGTGAGACCAGCAGGTAAGAAATTGTCTTTTAAATCAATGACTTCAGCCTCTGTTTCATCTATTTCTCCTAAGTGTATCTGCCTGAGCTCTTGCATGTTTTTGACATCAAAGTTGGTTGGGCATAGCAGTTTTCTAGCCTCTTCAGCTGTTAGGGTTTGCTGAGTTTGGGTAGTCGATTGTGGTTGGTCACCCATGGTATCCATGTCGATGTTTAATTTTGAAAATTCTTGCTGCATAGTCAAAAAATTGTTAATTTGTGCATCGTCCTCAAAGATTTGCCAATCTTTAATATTGTTAGGGACAACAGGCCTATGCTTTACCTCAGCAGTGAAGTGGTGATTAGGCTGAAAAGGGAGTTTGCAATTGCTAGCGAAAGTGGCTAGATTGTGAGCATGGATGTTATGGCTTTTCGATATCTTGGCAAGCTTAGATTCAGTGAAGTAATTGAGTACTTCTGTGGCAGCGGTCCTATAAGCTCTCAGCTTGTTGTCATTGGTGACAAAGTTGCCTTTCATTTGTTGGATTATTAGGTCGGAGTCACCTAGAACGGAAATTTTTGTGGCCCTAAGAGCTTTAATGAGTTTAAGGCCTAAAAGGAGGGCCTCATATTCTTCCATGTTGTTGGTGCATTTGAAATTCAATCTATAGGCATGACCTTCTGCATGGTCGTTTTGGCTGTTATGGATCCACACCCCTGCCCCTGCTCCTAGTTTATTTACTGAACCGTCAAACTCCAAATACCATAGGATTTCTTGGTCTTAACTAGAATTGGGAGTTGAAATTATCATTGGAGCGAGCGTTTTTGAATTTCCTGTTTCAGGAGCCTCTTCAGAGATTAGGGTTTGCTGGGTAAGGGTAACTGATTCCTCAGTTATGCCTGCTTCTTGTTCTAAATCCAAAGGCTTGTCATCGGTTGGGGAACTATCGTCATTGAACAAAATAAATGAATCCATGTCAGAATGGATTGAGTAAATGGGAAAGTTTTGGGGTTTTTCCTCACTACTCACCACATACTTCATCAACGTTTCTCTATACAATCTCTTTGGTTTCCCAAAGACTGAGATAGTGGCGTAAGAGAGGTCTAATTGAAGGGATCCTTGGAGCTTTGCTCCCCAAGATCTTGACAAGAGCATCCCATACTTTGGTGGAATGTCGGCGACCACCACGTCCATCAGAATTGTTTTGTTGGGATACTGGACTAAAGACACACATAGATCTTTGATTAAACCTAGACACTTGACCTGACTGGAATCGAAGGAGAATAGGTCTTTGTATGGTCTCGTGATATCAAGTTTCAGCTTTTCCATTACTGCTTTGGGCATAAGATTGTGTGAGGCCCCTGAATCAAACATAGCATTGTGCAAGACTTTATCGTGTATATGCAAGCTCACATAAAAGGGCAAAACAGATCCATATGCTGGTTTTTCGTTAACCTCAGGGCCGAATAACAGCTCAGGTGTATCATCTAAAATATTGACATCATCTTTGCTCTCTAGCATTTGAAGTGTTTTTTGGATTTGTTGCCTATACACATTGTGTTTGGCAAGCTCAAAGAGGGGGATGGAAATTTTTAGTTTGCTTATTTCTGCTTCTAAGCTAAATGGTTTCTCCAATGGAGTCTTTGTGTTGGTGGTAGCTGATTTCCCCCTTTCCAGTGTATTTTCTATGATTTCCTCCTGACTATCAGTGTTATGGTGAGTGCTACTTTGTGGTATCTCTGTTTTGGGAAGGTTTTGCGGAGTGCTATTCAAATTTTCTTTTGTGGGGGAAGATAGCAAAGGCTGGTCCTTAGCAGACTGCATGTCTGTTATGTCTTCCATGGTTACTTCCTGCAGTTTTGGGATCGTGTCATCAACTGGCTCTGTAAAAACAATCGAGCTTTTAATCTTCTTGGGCTGTTTTGTTTGCTTTTGTTTGACTGACTCGGGCACATCAATTGTTCTAGTCCTTAGCTTGTATTGCTTGTGCACCTCATACACAGCAGAGTCGTAGCCTTGTTTGAAGTCAAAAGATTCTCCGGTTTCAGTCTGAAATTCACTAAAGTCTAGATCAGCTTGGTTTTGTTGGATAAGATGGCAGTCTTCTTGTGTTAAGAAAACCTGTTGTTCACTCTTTGAGCCCACCCAGTTTATGTGAGTATCTTCTAATGGCTCACTAGATGTCGATGCCTCTATGTAGTTCTCTTGGAACGGAGGTCTTATATCATGATCTGGGCTGGATCGTCCGGCATTTGGGTTGTGAGTTTTCCTAAAATTAGGGTTTCTCATAGTGTTGGCTTGTGGGGCATCCCACGTAGCCTTTCTCTCAACAGTTTCTATTCTATCTCCTAGTCTGTGCATGCCACTGAGAATAGCATCGAGTTTTTGGTCTAGGGCTGAAGGTTCATCTTTAAAGGTGGTTCTTCTTTCGGCTCTGGCTCTGTTTCTCTTAGCAATTAAGTTTGCCTCTACGCTCACAGCAACGTCTTGCATCTCTGCCAGGCTTTGAGGGGCTCGTTCTCTTAACTGATAAGCCATGTCAGAATCGAAGCAATCGGGGAATTTATATAGAGCAAGATCAGGTGGAGGCCTAAGGTTCTGTGGGATTGCATTGTAGACATTGTTAAACCTTGCACAGTAGTCTAATACAGCCTCCTGAGGGCCTCTTTTAATGGTGTCGTATTCGGACAATATGTGCAATGGGTCTTTCTTCTTCTCCCACCTATTGATAAATGTGTGGTATAAGGCTTCTGGATTTGCTATGGAATTAGCTAGAAGCGCTCTAAACCATGGCCTGACATCACCTGTCAAACTTTGGACAAAAATCCTCATCCTTACGGTATCGTCGTCAATTTCATAGCTCTCAAAGTAATCTTGCAATTTCTTTGTATGCTGAAGGGCCGTGCAGGCATTGGTGCCATCAAAATAAGTTATCTTGGTCTGGTAGTCCTGAGGCATGGCCCCGGGGTTTCCAGGCAGCTGTAAAGGGGCATATCTATTAGCCATATTTACAAGGATGAGTGGAACTGCAGGGATGAATGGAACAGTTGGAACAACTGTGATAATGGGAGTTGTAGTTGTAGTATGCGCAGTTAACGGCGGTGTGGATGAGGTGGATGGCGAGGTAGATGATGAAGTAGGGAAAACAGGGGATGAGTGAAAAAGAACTTTGACAGGGGTTAAACCGCTGCTTGGCTGAACTTTCTCAGGACTAGAATCAGCTAGATTTTCTCTTTGCTCTATCTTCCTGAGGTTTCTAGGGATTAAATTTGGATTTTCAGATGTAGTTGGGGGCTTTGGGTCCGGATTCGACCTTGTAATACGTGAATAATTTTTGGGAGCCAGCTTCCAATTTGATACTTGAAGTGATCTCAAAAGGTCCCCAGTGGAGTCGCCATTATGTTATCGCTCAGGTTGTCCCTTGGCTCCTTCAGGGATACAGCCGAGGTAACCACAGACCAAGCTTTGGACTGCCGATCCTAGCCTACCAGCAGTCAGAGAGGGCTCTCTCTTTGGGATTTTAATGATCTTAGGCTAGCTATTGAGTACAAAGGGTTTTGTTTTTTGGTGAGGGGAGAATGGTCTCAAGCAGAGAGGCGGTGTATCGAGTGATGAATTTCAAACCATTGGGCATGGAGTCAGAGGAGCGGGACTGCTGGTGTGTTTTTCTTGGTTTATGAGGGGGATACGGAGCACATAGCTGCTCATGAAACAATTTTCTTTTGGGTTTTTTGAAAGAGATGAAGTGGAGGCCAGGGATGGAAGGCAACTAAGAAATCTTTGATCCGACTGACCGAGGTGAGGTGGATAGATTCTACTTAGGAACAATTTGAAATTATCCTAAATAAAAATCATACGTGGGTGACAAAAAACTAATATGCTCCCTGAGGTATTCATATTAAAGCTTTAAGTCAGAATGAAAACATATAGTACGCTTGCAAAAAATTGTGTAAATTGTTGTAAGGCCAATTGTAATTTAGTCCTCCTTTCTGCAATCGAATAATAGATTTTATCTAGGGACATTTAAGATTTCCTAAATAATAATCGCTCATGGGTAACAAAGAGTTAATATGCTCCGTGAGGTATTCATATTAAAATCTCTGAGTCAAATTGCATAAAAAAGAACTTAGTGTAAATTGTTTGTAGGGCTAACTGTTGATTAATCCTCCTCTTTTTTTTGCACTTGGAAGTAGATTTTATCTAGGGACAATTAAGTTTTCCTAAATAATAATCGCTCATGGGTGACAAAGAGTTAATATGCTCTGTGAGGTATTCATATTAAAAGCTCTAAGTCAAATTTGCAAAAAAGAAAGACTTAGTGTAAATGGTTACAAGGCCAGTTGATTGATTAGTATTCCATTTCTACAATCGTAAAATAGTGATAATGAAAGTAATATATGAGAACTGATTTTATATAGACAAAGATTTTTTATTAGTCCATACGAAAGCATGAGAATTGAAAAGAAAGCGCAGTGGACAGCCCATTATCTGATCCTTTAAATGATCTTTGATCTCTTAGCCAACAAACTTTCAATATTGCAGCTCAAACCAGCTGGATTGGAAGCTTCAAGGAGATGAGGAGTACACAAACAAAATCATTACTTAGCATATCAGCATGATAGTGAAAAGCTCTGTCTAGTAGCTGAAAAAATTTCTTGTATAGATGCTAGAACATGGGCGGATTCACCGAGATAAGGGGCTGAGGGAAATCAACATTTAATACCAGTTCAGAGGAAAACATAGAAAAAATAGCAGACCTTGAGCATAGAGTGAGGTACAACAAATTCTATACTAATCTTTCTGGCTGCTAATTAGATGGCGATATGAACATATTATGAGCGTAAAACATAAAGAAAACAAAATAGAGATGAGAGGCACTTATTGATTTATGTGACAGCCTCGGAATTCCGTAAGGCCCCTCTAAACACCAAGACACAGCACACAGTCCATTTCCAAGGAAAACTCCCGCAGTCTTTGATTAATGAATCATACTGGACATACAGGACTAATCTCTATCAGAGTTCATCGACCAATTTATTACTTTTTTTCTCTCCCTTTAGACTGACTATGGGGTGGTTTATATAGTGAAGGAATTACAGCATTCCTTTGAACAGGTGTCACGGGAAAAATATTAAACAAAATATCTCCCGATCATATCTGAAAAATATCTAAGAATTAATGCTTTTAACTCATCGCTAGGCTGGGAATTAATGCATATATATCTGAACAGAGCTGTGCTAAAGCAGCTGGCAGTTTTGGTTATGTGACTAAGTGTTGTGCGTTGAATACTCTGGTCCGCATCCTTCAGGCGGTTCTGCTGCTTTTATGTGGCCTCTTTGTCGGTTTGCTGAAGTTGCTTTGTTGTCGTATCGGGCATTTACTTTCCTGCCAAACTACTTCATCTGTTCAATCGCCCCTAACTTATCTCCTGTGCTCATTCAATACAACGTCCAGGTGTATTGGTTTGGTTTATCTGGCTGTGACACAACACCTCCAGATCTCTTTAAAAACAGAGCAGGCTTCCAGATTGCCCGCTTACACCAACAGTGATTGCCTGTGTGATGTGCGCATCATTTTATTTTTCCTGAGATGATTTTGCTGTATGTGCGCATTTCATTTTTTTACCTTGTGATTGATTTTGCTGTGTGCATCATTTTTTATTGCCTGAGATGATTTTGCTGTTGAATGGTGATTGCCTGAGTGATGTGTGTATTTCTTTATTTTGCTTGAGTCTGCTTGCTGATGAATGGTGATTGCCTGAGTGATGTGCGTATTGCTTTATTTTGCCTGAGATGATTTTGCTGATGAATGGTGATTGCCTGAGTGATGTGCGTATTGC
>APFE030999385.1:0-10879 GCA_000404065.3 Pinus taeda
TGATTTTCATCCTCGATTTCGTATCCTCACAGAGATGGCAAAACCTTTCCATCCATGGTGTTTTAGGAACTGCCCAATGACCCGTTTCACTATGGAGCTCATGAGAGTTCGTTCTAATCTTGACTATATTAATTTTCTTCTTTGAGTTAGTTAAAACAGACAGATACTTTTGATCTTCTAGGGTGGGGTTGATGACCTCCTTATAATATCTTAATTTTCTTTTAGCTGCTAAATCTTTCTCACACCACAGTTTTTCTTTGAACTTAGAAATAATAATATTTTTAATGTTATTAATGTTTTGCAATGCAACATTCTCATCGATCTCCCAATAGTTTAACCAGGTCCTGGTGTCTTTATAACATATAGAATTTATCCAAGATTAAATGAAATTAAAATTTATGATATATAGATAATATTAACTTTGTATTATTGGAATTTTTTAAGATTAAAAATATGTGTTTTTTAAATTATATATTTTATGAAGGTAAAACATAAGTGCTTGTTAAATGATATATTTTATTAAGGTTGAAAATAAATGCAAATGATTTTTAAATGATATATTTGAAATTGTGATAGTAGATATTAAAATTTTAAAGTAAATAATATGTTTTAAAAAAAAATTAATAATATTATTTTTAATAAAAAAATTATAGATGTATATGTGTGGGGAGAGGATTTAATAGTTTATTTAAATTTTTGTTTTGTAGGTTTTGGTATACACTGCAAATTTTTATGAGACAAAAAAGCTCCACATCTGGAGGACTTATAACTATTTGTGGATTGGATAAATAGAAAGGCTGGAATTTTCGCTCCATATTTTTTTTAGATTGAAAGCCAAATCAAGAGACCAGAATGGTTTAACTCTTATCACATATATAGAGAGTTGAACACTCTGGTTGAACGATCATTCATGATCGTTAGGCAGTTTTGGAAATCCATGAGTACTTTGAGGGATAGGCCTTGGAGGTAGTAGCTTTAGAAATATGATGATATTATGAGTTAAAATGATGATGGAGAATTGAAGACCTTTTTGTTTTGTGTAGATTAATCTTTCTTGATCTTTTGAAGCTTTATCCAAATATACTTTGCATGATGTATACTTTGATATGAAATATAACAAACGCGCACATACACACACACATATATAGAGAGAGAAAGAGAGTTACTTTTTAATTTAATATGATAAATTACATTTTCTTTTCAAAAATAGGATTTGAAATTGTTTATTATCTCAAAAGTATGAGTTATATTAACAACAAAATATGATTCTTGGTCATCATTATAAAGATTAGAGTTAAAAACTTTTCCACCATAAATTTCTAATAGAGAAGGTGTATTTTGACAAATGTGAAAATGCTCTGGGACTTTCAAAGATCTCTCATTACCCCGACACTAACTATCATGCACCTCCTCTTTGTAGGTGACATTCTCATCTTTTACAGTGGGTCTCTATGAGATAAACATACTATTGAAGACTCTCTCCTTATACGGAAAAGCCATAGGTATGTCCATAAACAACCTCAACTCTCTAATATCCTACCATGATTTGGAAGATGAAGAGATTTTCCATTTCACTCAGATCCTCCCTTTTGAATCTAAATCTCTAGGGGAAGGCGCGAAGTACTTGGGGTTTCAACTTAAACCAAATTGTTACAACAAGGAAGATTAGCATTGGCTCATTGTCAAAGTGGAAAAACAATTGAAAAATTGGTGTCTAAGATGGCTTTCTAAGGTTGGTCATATATTCTCGATCAAATTTGTCTTAGAATCCTTCCCCGTTTGTTGGACATCTCTTACATGGATTCCCGAATGTATCCTAGAAAAAATCAAAAGAATATAATCAAATTTTCTCTAAGCTAGGAAGCAGGAACATGGGTGTTACCTTGGATCAAATGGGATAAATTTCTATGCCAAAACTCTTGGGAGGCTAGTGCCTAAAGAAAATCTTCTTATTTTCAAAAGTATTGAGTTCCAAATGTGGATGGAGACTAATCCTGATGCAAAGTTTATGATCATAGGTTTTCATCTAAAAACACATAGCCCCGTGCTCATTGGAAGATTAGATAAGAAGGGTTGACAAGCCAAGGGCCAATATCTCAGTAGTCTAGAGGGTTGTTCTCAATGATTTTGATATCATTGGAAAAGGGTTGGCATGGAGGGTTAGAAAAGGTGACAGAGTGAGACTTAGCCTCGATCGCATGCCTAGTAGTGCCCAAAGTCACTCATTGCCACTCCCTCTAATAGAACTTCTAAGCGGCAAAGGATACTCAAAACTCGCTCACATTGCCAACCTTGTAAATTCATTTATACAAAGATAAGGATGGATATCTTCCAGTGATATGGGATTAGAGGAGGAGTAGAGAGATGTCTGGAAGGACTACATGGAAGCACCGCCAAACCATCATATAAGACTGACATATAGAGAAGATGAACTAATTTGGAGAATCTCCCCTATAGGAATCTAAACCCCTAATCTTGGATATATCTCCCTAATGGTTGATAGAGTCTTAGAAAATCAAATATTGTGGTGGAAAGTGGTATGGAAAGCCAAGTGTCCTACTAAATCCAAATTACTACTTTTGTGTCTAGTGGAGAAGAAGGTCCCCTACTTGGAACATATCACAAAGAATATTTATGGTTAGGTTAGGATGGTGTTCCTTATGTAAAAACAATGGTGAAAATGCATCACGTCTATTCATGACCTACCCTTTCTATCAGTGGGTTTGGAAAGAATGTAGGAATGCAATGGGACACACAAATGCATGTGAAGGAGAGGACTTTGAGGTGTCTTGGAAGGCATGGCTCAGAAACCCCAATTGTCATCATGTCAAACCCCTTCCCCTAATCATATGTTGGGCAGTGTGGATGACAAAAAAAAGGCCATTTTTCAATACAAATCTTTGGTACCTAACCATATTGTTATTAAAGCCCTCACTATCTTCAGCCATTTACCATAAGAAAAATTCCTAGTCCCCCCCTAGAGTGATCAGGATAGAAATCATTGATCAAACAAGGTCGTGGGCCTACTTTGATGGAGCTTCAAACAATAATGGACAACACACTAGAGGAGGCCTCATCCTCTTTCTCACAAAGGCTCACTTTTATCAGGTTAAAATTGGTTTTGTCCAAGGGACCAACAACCAGGTGAAGCTCCTGGCTTGTAAAAAATTGTTGTTATTCACTCTAAGCACTCATATTCACGTTTTTGGGGACTCTATGCTCACTATTAATTGTATTAACAAAAATCAAGTATGCAAGAACATTATTATCATGCCTATTCTAGAGGAATACATGTGAATCATTGACTCTTTCTTGATTTTTACATGTTCTCATATTTACAGGGAGAGAAATAGGACAACAAATTACCTCTCAAAAGAGGGCCTTGAGATGGATTAAGGATTGTGGAGTATAATGGAGATATTTAATCGATAAGCATAAAAGTTCTATCACAAGTCATCCAGGAACAAAATATTCAGAACAACAAGAGCATAATACCATGGGATCCAAATATTTGCACTCTATTTTTGTATTTTTTTTTTAGCCACTAAGACAATATAGATATCATTGGATGGAACAATTATGCACCTCACTTTTGTTGTAATTAACATCACTTATGTTTTTATTCTATAAATTTATGGTTATTGGTTAGGTTTTTAGTTGTTGACGGTATTGGATCCACCAACATTTAGGGGATCTCCCCGTTAAGAAGTCCCAACTAGAACTCAAATTGTTTTGAGTAAAAGTCCCAACATTGGGTGGTAGTGTAATGCCTTGACCACAATAGCATGCAGAGATATGTAAGATAAATTTGGGTGAGAGCAAGTGTGTTACCTTGCAGAGAGTCAAGTGCGATGCATGTGGGTTCTAACACACGAACGGGAAAAGGAAGTGTACCCCTTAGAAGCCTGTAATAGTACACAAATTGAAAGGAACACACGAGTTGAATGAAATCACATGCTAAAATGTGGGATAGTCCACAAATTAAAGTGATGGGTTAATCCAACAACACGCATTCAATAGGTTTCGTACAATTGCATACAAAGTAGTTCATAATAAAATGTGTAAGTTAAACAACATACATTGCTAAAGAAACCAGAATAGTCCAACTAAAATAACAACATATGGATGAAAGTGTGTTGGCTCTGATATTATTTTTATAAGTGAAAGTTCCATCCATACATACACCATTGACAACCACTAGCCCCAATAGTGGAACATTACATTCAAGAACACCTACTCTTTCAAAGAAGTATACTCGCTCTACATTGTGGAGAAGCCAAGGCTCATCACAATACTCCCAAGCCTTTTCTAAGCCTAAGCCTAGCCAAATGCTTGACTCACAAAAGCCTATTCTATGAGTTATGAGATTCTATTTGTAACAAAGGGTGGGGTGATCTGTAACATTCCCCTTTGTGACTCTTTGAATACCCTCATGACTCTTCAACTTATTTACAAATAAATCATTACATAACATGATGACCTTTCACATTCCACTAATGACACTTAGAATTTCACTTACAATATATTTACAAATAATATTACATTTTCCACATGTACCCATATGAGACAAAATAAGATAGAGATAACGAGACAAGACAAAACACTATGATTCTGAAGCTTGGGGAAAGACCAACTCAACAACCTCCACTTGGTGTATCTTGGTCACATATTGATGCCAAGCTTGGTACTACATGATGGTGTCCCTAAAATGCTTGATGGCGTCTTTCTGAAAGAGGACTCTTTCCTCCATGGCATCTGGGTATGTGGTCTTGGAACATGTATCCAACTCATTTTGAAGTAATTGCAGCATGGTGTTAACCTTGAACGTACCACCAATGTACTGTTGCATGTTGCATGTGTTCAACTCCAAGTCTTCTCTAGTGGCCTCTCATATTAGCTGCTCCACATAATCATCAATCTTTAGCCAGAATTGGTTCTTGTGTTTAGCATTGGTGAGGCAACTTGCATCTGTTCACTCTCTTCCTCAACTATTGGTTGTTCTGGTTCACCAACCTGTATTGGCATTGTTTGCTCTGTCATTACACCTTGCATTTATTCTTCTTCCTGCTTCTAATTCTCTCTTGTTCTTTCCTCCATAGCTCTCATCCTTCCTTGCTGCGATCTCAGTTTTTCTACCTGCAAGCTTTGCTTTTATCTCTTCCTTCGCTCTACTCTCTTTATCTGTTGCTCCCTCTTTACCTCTGCTGCCAAAGTTGCTTTCTCTGTGATAGGATATGCTCTCATATTGTAGCTTTGCCCAACCTTTGGGTTCTCGAAAATCTTCCTCTTTCCCTTGCCCTGCACTTGATTGCTACCTATTGCAACTGTTGTTGTTTATTCCTATCCTAGTATTATCTGTAGAGCATATTTCCAAGCTATTGCGATATTGACTAAATCATGGATTTTGGATGCATTGTAGCAGTACCTCCAAGGGTCCTCCTCGTGCCAGTGAAATGTCTCTTAGATCCATGAAAAGTACACTTGCATAGTGTTCCTTGCAAATACTGTGAGGATCATAAAGACTGAAGTCTTTGGTGCCAAAATTGAATCCTAATATCTCCTTAGCTTCGGCATCTGCATCCTTCAAGCTCTTAATCTCGTACAATCTAATCCATAGAGGAGGAGTAGACCATGGTGTCTTCTTCTTCCTATGCAGTGTTGTTGACAACCTTGTGGAGAGGTGATATGAGATCACAATCACACCGAAGGTTCCCTGATCTCCTTGGGAATTCTAGAGCTCCAAGATCGAAATTGAAAATTAGCTCTAAAGGCATCCATTACATAGAATGGTGAGAGTGCCCATAAACATGGTATCATCAATAGATTTTTGATGAGTTATTGGGAGATTCGATCTGAATAAATGTAAACCTTTGATTTGATTCTCTGAAGTTGTTGCTTTAAGAGATCTCCCCAACCATTCCACTGCCAATATGAAGATGAAAGGTAAGAGTGATTATCCTAGTTGAATGCCTCAAGTTATTTTAAATGGATTGGTTGGGGGACCATTTAATAGAATGGAGAATAATATTGATGATAACAAATTGGTAATGTAGTTTATCTATTCTTGATTAAATCCAAAATCCCTAATAATGTTGAAGTGGTATTTCCAATTTAGTTTGTCAAAAGCTTTTGAAATGTCTAGCTTATGAAGCATACCATGTTTTTTTTAGTTTTTCAAAGAGTGTATGGTTTCATGGGTAACCATGATTCCATCTAATATTTGGTGACCTTTGATGTAACTTGTTTTCTCCAGTGAGATGAGATTTGGAAGGATAGGTTTGAGCAATTTTTGTATGATATTAGTGATGATTTTATAAATGGTGTTATAGAGAGTCATGGGTATGTATCCATTAGGGTTTTCCACTTTATATTTCTTTGGCACTGGTGAGATAAAAGTTCCATCTAGTGCTTTTAAGATGGATCATGCTTTTCTGGATTCCTCCATCGCCTACCAAATATCCTGACTCATTGTAGATCAACATATTAAAAAAATTTATATTATGAGACCATCTAGTGTAGGGGATTTATTACATAGAATTTCTTTAATTGTTTCTTGCACTTCTTCAAAAGATATTTCACTGAGGGAACCATTTTGTTCTTGTTTTTACCATGGATGGGATGTACCTAGAGATTTTTTGGATCACCTATTATCTATTAGGAATGGGCTATGTAAAGAAATATTGATAATAACATATTAGATTTTGAGCTATATCCTGATGTCCCTACAATTTCATTCCTTAGGATTTTTGGTGGAGGAAATGTGATTGTGATGGAGATGTTGAAGCATATATTTTTGGAAAAATGCTATGTTTAATTCACCTTCCTTGAGCCATCATACCTTTTTTTTTTGTTTCCAAAGAAGTTCATCCTACTCATGGAGGTCCTAAATATTAGTAAGAGTGGTGGTTTGTTCTTTAATTAACATCTAAAATCGACGTTATAGGATGGCTTCATGTTGCATTTCCTCCATCTATTTTTCCAATATGCACTTTTCCTCCAATATGTTACCGAATTCTATTTTTTTCTAGCATTTAAGCTATCGTTTAATGTATTTGAGTTTTTATGGATGTTATACATTGATGTACCTTACAATGTTATATGTTCCTCCCACCACTTCATTATGTTAACTTGAAATACTATATGGTGTAGCCAAAACTTCCTTAGGAAAAATATCCTATTATGAGTTCAAGACATTATGTCAATATTTAGACATATAGGCCAATGGTGTGAGCCATGACTTAAACGATCGAGTTTACAAACCACTTGTTGTGACCATTTCTGTTATTCCAAGCAAAAATGCCATTTATAGTTTTGAGATTGACTAGGAGATAAAACACCATTGCTTCCTAAAACTAAATGGAATTTGGATCGTCTTTTAATCCCTCCTCGCTTTTATTCTAGGTTTTTTATGAGGTTTAAAACTCCATCAAGCATCCAGGGAGAGGGAGAGAGAAAAATATAGGTGCTAGAAATGGATTGGAGGAAAGGGGATTTATCCTTGGGCGATGGAAGACCATAAATGTTATACAACTCGCAGGTCTTAATTGAGCCAATGAGCTAAAATTAGAAGGTGAGAATTTTAAAGGAGGAAAAAATGTTAAGAATGATAATTTCTTGAGGCTTCCATATAATGGCAAGGTTGCTTGTTTTTCCTTGAGTATCAATAGAAATTTCTCTACAATCTCTTCCTTATTTCCTTGTTTTTTTTCTAATTACATCACTTGAAGTTTTATTTTCCTAAACCATCATGACTATGGGGTTTTTAGAGTACTAATTTTCTTAAAGGGGTCTGTATTTTCTTTTACAATTGAGGTTCTCATATTCCAACAGATAATTTTTTATGTTGAGGGTATGATGGAAGTGACAAAAACTTCCATAATTGCTTTGATTCATCCTAAGTTGACCGACATATCTCATAATCCTTGTAGGATTTTTTTATTTCCTTGCCATTTTTATTTTTCTTCCTTGTGGGGTTTAACAAGGCACTTGATTGGCTTGGATTAAAATCCTAATGATCCTTTGTTACATTTCCCTAATGCTAATTTTAAGGCAGATTGGCGAGATTTGAAATATGCTCATCTTCGTACCTTGACTTGATGTTTTGGGAGAGTCTGTGAGTATTTTCCTTTCCATTCTTTAGTGATTTCTATAAGGTATAGTGAATATTAACCCATATCACCATTAAAATCTAAGGATTTATCTAGGCCACATTCTAGATTAATTTGATGAAGGGGAGGGGGAGGCGAGGAAGCAAAGGAAGAGAGGAGTAGCTCTGAAGAGGATAGAGGAGGTGTATTCCAATCATGCATAATTATTTTAGGTGAAAATGAGGTCAAGGGAGGATTAGGTGACTCTAAGGAGGAAAGTGGGTCAAAGCAATTATTAATGGAAGGTTTGTTCCTTAAGGGTTGGGATGCGAGGGAGGGATTTTAGGGTCCTTACACTTGCCTCTAGTTTTTATGAATTCATCATCATTAGGAGAAGAAATAGAATCAGGTTATCATTTACAACGAAAAGAGGGTAGTTATAGTAAGGATGGTCATATTTGTGGAACCTTTAGCATCAAAAAGGGATATGCTCATAATGTAAGGTTTTCTTTCAAAGCTCATCCTAGTAATAAATATTTGTTGATTCTGGGAGAAACTTAGAGATATTCATGTAAACATAAATATAGGAATAAAACATATACCTAGCATGTTTTTTTGCTTCCTAAGCTTTGACAAAATCACCAAGGGTGTTTCCAATACTAGATAGAATTTCATCATCCCATAATTCCTACAACAATGAGTACATGATATTCTAGACTAGAGCTACTATGAAATTTTCCTTATTAGGTAGAAATCCTCCCATTGAGAAGTGGAGATATAGCCCAACCAAGTTGAGCAAGTATGGGCCATTTTAAAGGACTAAAGTTCTATCTTGAATATTAGAAGAGTGAAAAAACCTTTGTCTCCCAATTCCATTTTAATTTTCCCCAAGATCCCATTTTAACTTAGATCTAGTGGGAAATTGTTTTCTCTGAAGAGTAGATGCCAAGAAATTTTCTAATTAGGGTGTGATCCCACATGTATTGGATATATTCTCTAATATGGCTAGATTGAATTTTGAAATTAAGGTCTATTATTGCTATAGATAGACATTACAATGACATTCTAATTAGGTATTGGACTGCAACAAATTTTGTTGTTTCCCATTAGGGTTTTCGCTAGAAACAATGGGTTTAGTAGCAAAAGGTTTTCTAGAATGATTGTATCTTGTTGTAAGAAATTTTGTTGTTTCCCATTAGGTTTTTCGCTAGAAATAGTCGGTTTAGTAGCAAAAGGTTCTCGAGAACAATTGTAAAACGTTGTTCAGAATAATTGTATGTTGCTACAATCTTGTTGTAAGAGGAGATCCACTCCCTCCACTAGCATTAGCCATAGGAAGAGCACTTGGAGAGCCACCAAAAACACATTGGCTAAGGTTTAGTTGCAGAACCAAATTTTGCAGACTATGTAGCAAGAAAAAATGACTCAATTTAGAGATTATTAATAGCATAATTGTTTTATTAAATAATTTAAATTTGTTAGATGTTTAAATAAATAATTCTTTTTTTAAACATAATATTATTAAGAATGTTTTTTTATATCCCAATATATAAAAAATAAATAAATAAATAAATACATTTTATTAAATTATAATATAAATTTGTATTATTCTGTTTTTTAATGTTAATTTCCTTAGTCTTTAATAAATAAAATGAACCATTAAGATAAACAAAACAAAAATAAAATTGAATTTTTATTTTATTAATCTCTAATCATATGAATATGGAAAATAATTAAAAAATTGTTAATGATAGTAAGAATTCAACATTTTTATTGTCTTTCTTTATGTGTGTAATATTTATCACTATTGTAATATCATTAGTTTTTTTATCTTTGAATATTCCTTGTGCCAGAATGCATAAGTTCTAAATAAATCTTAAAAGAATTAAAGCCCACAATGTAAATGTAAGACATATACTAAAAAATATCAGTGCTCAAAAAATTATTTGTGTGTGTATAGTGAGAGAAAAGGGTTATGTTTCATTCCTTTATACTCAATAGCTTTCCATTTTACTTTCCAACAACTCTTATCATCTCTTCCAAAATCATGGCTTAGCAAACTAATCATATCCACATGGGCATAAGCAAACCTGTGATTTATTATTATTTTTTAATTAGATTTTATTAAAATATAATCCTATTAAATGCTATGTTAACATCATCTCTCAGTAGCATAATGCAACGAATATCTTAAAGCTAAGCTTCAAATCAAATTAAATTAAAGGGGTTAATTTTTAGTTATGAAAACAAAATATTTAAGCCAAATCTCTCTTCTCTCTCTCTCTTCTTCTCTTCTCTCTCTATATATATAATATAATATATAATATATATATAATATAAAGATATTTCATAAAGCCTCAGATCAAAAAATATTAATCTACACAAAACAAAAAAGTCCTCTATTATCCATCATCATTTTAACTCATAATATCATTATATTTCTAATACTACTACCTCCAAGGCCTATCCCTGAAAGTACTCAAGGATTTCCAAAACTACCTAACAATCATGAACGATACGTCCTCAATTTTCCATCATCATTTGAACTCATAATATCATCATATTTCTGATGCTACTACCTCCAAGGACTATCCCTCAAATCCCTCAAAGTACTCATGGATTTCCAAAACTGCCTAATAATCATGAATGACCAATCAACCATAGTGTTCAACTCTATATATATGATGAGAGTTGAACCATTATGGTCTCCTAATTTGGCTTTCAATCTAAAAAAAATATGGAGCGAAAATTCCAACCTTTTTATTTATCCAATTCACAAATAGTTATAAGTC
>APFE030999393.1:5188-15849 GCA_000404065.3 Pinus taeda
TTTGTGCAATCAAACTCAAGTCTACATGTTAGCATAGTTTTGTTTCCCTCTAGACTAACTGATACACATCTTGCTCCTGCTCCATCATTAGACTTAGAACCATCAAAAAATAATTTCCAAAATAAAGATTTATTGATAGGATTATCTATAAAATTAACACATTTAGAACTATCTGTTTGAGAAAACATTTCTACTTGAGACAGAACAAAATGTTCTAGGTAAGGCAAAGTATGAGCATTAAAATTTCCTAAGAAAGAGTCAATAGAATAGTTGCCAATTATATCGTTTTTGTATGCTACAGGTTCGTTTTCTCCTTCCAATTTTATCATTTTGTATTTTTGGTGTCTTTCTCGCTCAACCTTTATCTGATTTGGTTTACCATTGTAAGGGAGCCACATATATGACCAATCAGTCGCAAAGTATCCATGAATTTTTTCGGACCAATCCCTACTTAGAATTAAACCGTAAAATTCAAGAATGTCTGCAACTAAAATAGCAATGACTTGACATACATTTGAAATAGATGACAGCCTTATGCGTACTACAGATTTTTGAGGTTGGACATTTAACTTTGCACATATTGTTTTAGGTAAGATATTAGATGAAGCTCCTAAATCCACCAAACAATTATGCAAGTTTTTGCTTAAAAATTTATAAGTAAGAAGGAATGGGGGAGTATGGGATCTTGACCTACCTTCGATTAAGGCAATATCATTCGGATCAACTTTATTTCCCATATTAGTTGGAGGTATTCCCATTTCATGAGAAGCTTGCGAGATCACAACGGCAGGAATAGGTGCAATGGGAATTGCATGTAACTCTTTCAAAAGTAGCTTTTGTTGATGTTTCAATTTGCTTAATTCATGAAAAGTAATCTTAGCTCTAGTCTTCTTTATATCTTCAACGATATTATATTCCATCTCATCAGAAACAATTAGTGTTTTAGATGGAGTTGAGGGATTAGATTGGGCTGGGCTTGTTTGAGTCACTTTTGGTGATGATTTCTTACTTGCGACTTTATCTTTAGATGTCAAGGTTGCGCTCTTCCCTTTAGAACTAGGTTGTGGAGGATTGAGTTGATTTCTACTTCTGCTACTAACTGGTGATGCCTCTTTATCCTCTTCGTCTTGAAGGATGAAGTCCCACATTCCCTGTACTTCTACAACTTCATCTTCATCATTAGGTTCTTCGTTAGAAACTTCCTCTTCTTCTCCTTCAGATTCTGGATTTGTTATAGCATTGGGAGGCTTTGAATCAATTGAGGGATTTTTCTATAAGGCGTGTAGGGATTTTTTGAAGAAGTCTCTACTACTTTTCTCTTAATGTCAACCATCTCGTTAGACATGGTTTTTAAGACTTTCTGTAATTGTTCTAAATCAAATGGGTCTTTTGATTACTTTTTCTTAGGATCATCTCTAAAAGTAACCTTCTTATATTTTCTTTCATCGACAATGTTTTTATTTTCTAAAGCTAAGATACATTTGTCTACTACTATCGCTTCCTTCATGCTTTCAGCCAATGTTATCTTCGCATCCCTATCAATGAAGATCGCTATGTTCGATGGTAAAGTAGATATGTACCATTCACTTCGAACTTCTTCGCTAGGCTTGGAAGCAGTCTGAAGTTTATGCAAAAGTTTCTTGAAATGCGAGTTAAAATCTTTGATAGGATCTCTTAATTCAGTATTTAGATTTGATAGATCATTGATCAGTGTTGTTGTAGAACTATCATCACAGAACTTAGTCAAGAATTGCTCTTCGAAAATGTCCCAACTAGTGATGGATCCTGATGGTAATGAAAATTACTAGGATCTTGCTACTCCTTGTAATGTGTAAGGAAAGAGTTAGACAACAACATCTTCATTAGTAACACCATTTAAATTTATCGATAACATAAAGTTGTTTATGTGTTCTGCTACTAGCATGCCTGCTTCAGGATTAAACTTGGGTAGTCGTTTCTCCGGATGGACTGGTAATTGACTCAAGGGCGCAGGCATTGAGACTGCCCCTGGATTATTCCATGGATTTTTTCCCATTATTGAACTACTAACAGAGGAAAGCACAAACAAAGTTGCTTATGGAAAAGGATGTTAAGGTTCCAGTATTCTGATGGACAACAATTTGAAGTGGAGGGGTGGATGGTTGACTTTGCAATGGGGAAGTTGGAATGGATGTTGAGGATGGAAGAGTCTCACTATTAGACCCTTGAGGTGACTTCCTTGCTCTTTTCCTTTTGAGTACAGGTAATTCGGTTGGTTCGATACCAAACTTTTCACTCTACAATCTGGTTGAAGGATGAGAAGGATTGTATTACAAAGTCACACTACCTTGAGATATTTCAGACATTTTTTGTGATATGGAAAATCCTTGAAGTTTATGAATCAAGGATTCAACTTCAGGAGACTCAATAGTAGATTTCTCTGAAATGTTTGGGTTTGTGCTAGTGGTTGTTGTTTTCTCAACTTCTCGCTTAAGATTTAAAGATTTGGAATGGGATGGAGAAATCAGGGGAGAAGTTAAGGGCGATTTACTCTCGCAATGGTATTTAGATTTGGATTTACTAGCCATTAAAAGTTTGTGGCCCTCCTTCTAGCGTCAAATATGTTGAAGCTCTGAAAATCAAGTCTATAACAATGGGGATACCCACCCAATCTGGACCTTGAAAGCAACTCCTTTTCCATTTGGGATGGTGGGTCCGATTGGGGATAATGGGACTAGTTTCCCAATTTGTATTGTGTTGATAAGAGTTGATATTTCCTTTTTATAAAGATTTCTAAGTAAAATGCTTTTAATCTAAGTCTAATTTAAAACATGCAATTGTATTCTAATGACCAGAAATATTTAATTCTAAAACTAACCCGAGATTCAAATTTTTACTTATGCGATCTCAAATAATTTATAACAACAATTGGTAATAAAGATCATTCAATTACTATGAGAAAATAATTCGATAAAAATGAATTGTTTCGTATAAAAAATTAGCTGAAACAATTGTGAGAAGCATATCGCATAATAAGTCATTCATACATTGAGCAAAAAACAGAATAGTCGTCATCGTACAAAAGTGCCAAATGATAACTCAAACATTCAAGCTTTCATATATAAATAATTGAGCATAAAATATTACTTTGACACAGAAGCATAAACTATTAAGAGATAAAAGTACCATTGATAACAAGTCCTACTCATGAGCTTCAAAAATATAGATTTATCTCTTCCTCATTCAACATCTACTAAGAATACAAAAGTTCATTTCAGTAACAAACATTAAATGCAGATATCAATAAATATCGTTCCATTCATTCATCAAAACCTCCTCTGAGGGTGCAAAAGTGTATGTTATGAGGAAATGTTATTAAAAAAATTTAGGACCCCTCTCTAAATGAATGAGAGGGGTTAAAATACTACTTCCTAAATACCAAAAATAGTTTGTTACAAAAATATAGGAGGAGGTTTAAATGATCGTCCTCAACTAAGGAAAAAATAAATCATAACTAAAACTAAAACTGAATCTAGAATTAACTATCTATGTATTTGTTCTTTGAGATCGCAAGCATTCAGCATCGGCTTGAGGAGAATCGATTGGTCGACCTCCGATTTTAGTTGTCCTGCGAAAATAGAATCATCAAGTGCTGGCGCTATTTTCTCGGCAGATTTTGTAAGGCATTTGAGAGTCATGCATTGACTGTGCGGTTTAACCAAGTACTACCAGTAAGTATCCCAATTTAGCTTGGTTAAATTCTTAATGGACTCTGCCCTTTCCTTAGCTCTTTCTTTCTAGCTTGTCTACAATTGGTATTCCTTTGGGAGAAATCCTAGTATAGTCTCTAAAATGAGGTTTGCTCTGTGTAGGTTTTTATTGACACAGTCAATGACGTTGTTTGCTGCTGTAGCTACTTCTTCCACTGCCTACTCTGACTTCCTAATCTGTGTGTCCCATTTATGGAAAAGCATTTCTTTATGGGCTTCATTGATTCTGAGTGTTCCTACTTTCTTTCCTTCCTCTGATTCCTACTAATTCAAATAATCAGAAATTCTCTTATCAATTAAATCATAATCATATCACAAGTCGACAACTTTATTGGTAATTTTATCACTTGTCTTGCAATGGGAATTGCATTGCAATATTATTTGGCATAATGCCTCTTGTTGTTGCAAGAGTTGATCATTTAAGGTAAGGGCTTCTGAGACATACTCTGTAAGCTTGGGATCATCTCTATGTATTTCAAGCATAGCCTGCAACTGATTTTCTTTTTCGGCCAAATTGTTCTGATATCCCAACTACATTGTTAAAGATATTGCTATAGCTTTTCTAACTTTTCCTCTGCTTCTCGGTTGGCACTGGATTGCTGTAGCTATTGCTATAAAATTTAGATTTTTTCCTTTCTATCCTTAAGTAATTGTTGTACCTCCAATGCTTTATCAATGGTAGCAAAAGCATAGGCTCCTGCGATCTGAGATAACTTAGTCAGGTTTTCGATAGGGTCAGTGTTAGGGTCTTGCCAAAGGATGTGTAGCTACTTTGCCTCAGGTGAGAGCACGATGTCGAGTCTCCTTTTCTTTCTTTGCCTTCTTACCATTTCCTTATGTTGCAGACTATAAAATATATCTAGAGGAGGAATTTCCTCTATTTTGAGCATGATTTTGGATGATAGGGTAATGGGAATATGCTCAATTTCTGGAGCAGTGCTGACTGTTTCCACGATCATATATATCATTGTCTGTACTGTACTCTCAGGTGTCTTCATGTTCTACTCCTCAGTGTTAATAAATTCTTTGAATGTTTCCCACTCTTTATCCAGCTCAGTTCTTACTGGCTCTAGTGGTTGGATGAGGGAAGGGGGAAACTTTAGTTGTGGTGTAGTCAAGACCTATTGCTCTGGGTGCTCTTTAGATTGGGCAGTATCTCTTACTAACCCTTCACTTTTATTATGGTTGCTCTCGAACTGTTTAAAGTGTTCTGGTGATTCTTTTCTAGACTTAGACCTAGACTTGTATGTACCTATGATCCCACTAAAACTGATACTGGAATAGGCTCTCTTATTGGTTCCACGTGTAACTTATCCAAGGGGATGTTAGCTAATCTCCCTTTCTACACAATTTGAATTCTTGGAATTCTGTTGGGGGAAATTGAATTTGAGCCATGTGCAAAACTTATTTCAGTGTGATTTTCTAATGGAAGACATCATCAAAAAGGTCATCTTCTTTGGAAAATACTTTTATCTTGACAACAGTAGTGAAATTCTTAACGACATCAAAAGGGTCAAATTGTCTTCCTGGAAACTTGAACAGTTGTAGACATTGCATATTGTCTACTTCTTTGAATGCATGACCTAAATCAAACAGTGAAAAGACCCCATAGGCCATAGGAAATTGCAGCCAAATGGCCTTCCTCTTTTCTTTCAGATCTTTGCTCATTCCTCCCACCTCGTAATTCTGGTAAGCGATCTCTTGAGCCAATAACTTGTCAGGAACATATAAGGGTAGGACATGAGGGGAAGCAATGCTCCCAAATACTCTGACATAGGTGAGAAATTCTTCCCCAAAACATCTTGCGATAGGGAGAATGTCAACTTCTGCTTCGGGGGAAAATCTTAGGGTGTCCTTATTATACAAAATTCTATACAAAGGGACAATAACTCCATGGAAAATTCTGTAAAAATATGGGATAAACTTAGAATCCCACAATTCCTTATGATAAATGTGAATGGGCAAGGGATTTTGTGTAGTCCACTTCCAACCCATTAAAGGAAATTTGGGAACATAACAGATTGCATCCATAACATAAGCAGCTAAATAGAAAGGAGGATAAATCCTTTGAGTGATAGTTCTTTTGGATTGGTAATTCCAAATAGCTTAAGCTAAATTATCAAACAATATCTGAGCCCAATCCATAGCAATGGAATTAGCGGCTGCATCTAATAGGGGTAGCCACTCGGATGAAAACTTGTTGATGTCGGGCCTTCCAAATAGTCTACATAGCATAGCAGTAGCAAAGCAATATGGGGAGGAGAGGGAACTAGTATTGTACATACCATGTTTGTCCTTTTTCAATCGTTCTTCCCTCGCTGACCAGTTCTTGGTACATTTTGCCAAATCCTCGTTTTATTTGGTAAACTTCTCTATGAACTGCTTGTTGTAGGTTGCTTGTGGTTCTGGTAGATGATACATAAGCCTTAAATCTTGTGACGTGAATGACCAAATGAGGTCTTGGCCTCGAGACTTGAATTGTCTGTCTCTTATATTGGCACTGTCCAGTACCCATTTAACCATGTCTGTGTATGGAAGAATCTTAGGTCTTTCCGCTATTCGATGAAGGAATGAACATGCAAGTTTAGTGATTGATGCCTCAAACGACCCGTGTGAGTCTGTTGTTGCTTGAACCTCCATAACTGTGGGATTTTCTTCTTCGAGTAGACTGTACATGCCTTCCCAAGTAGTTATGTCGGCATCTCTGTTGCAAGTAGCGTTTGTGTATAAGGGTTTCATCTCTTTGTCCTCAGCAACCAGAGATTTTCCCTTCTTTCCCATTACGTTTTGCACACTACTGCATATATTATTCTACTTGCCACTCCTGCAAATGTACAAGTAAGGAAAGAATAATGGTAAGAGATAAGGTGACAAGAAAGCTCTTTAATTCTGAAATCATATCAAATATATCACCCTACGTGAAATAGCCTTTTGATCAGATCTAAATCTTATCTCATAAATGATCATCAACTAACCACTAAATTGACATTAATTCCCATAAATTGGTATTGAATTACGAGAAATACGTTATTGAACCATGAGCCCTTCAGATCTAGGTAAAGCGATTTTGCAATTTGCTTCGTAATATCACAGACCCCAATATTGCTAATATGTTTTGTTAACAATCATTTATTTTGTTAGGTGGCTACAATATG
Source organism: Pinus taeda (assembly GCA_000404065.3). Classification (NCBI taxonomy): domain Eukaryota; kingdom Viridiplantae; phylum Streptophyta; class Pinopsida; order Pinales; family Pinaceae; genus Pinus; species Pinus taeda. The sequence goes on from APFE030999393.1 coordinate 12,093, forward strand.
CAATATGCGAGATGTTTTATCGCATATTACCGGATTGGGATATTTTATCTTAGGTGATACTTGTGGCGTATGAAATTCGCAATGTGCAATGAGTCTTTAAAGCACGTGATCTCGCATTGCGTTTTCGCAATTTCAAAATCTTGTTTATATGATGTTTCCCCATTACCCTTTGTGATGCAATTTTTTATTGTTAAGAGAACAATTTTATTTGAAACTTATCATAAAACTTAAGTTTTTTAGGTTTTGTGGGTATTTTCCTATGTTTATGATAGCATGTTTTATTCAAAGGAAAATATAGTGCTAGTTTTTATTTTTTAGAAGGGTCTCCATTTATTTAACTTTATTACTAAAACTAAATAAAAACGGGGGTTTTTGCTGGCCACAACAAGTTCATATGGAAATATGTTGAGAGTTGTTTTTTTTTTTAAGAACATGTTCACTAATAATTTACTTTTATTATAGCGGTATTGTGAAGACATTTTTGTAAAAGAAATAATTATGTAATTAAATGTTCACAAATTTCCTTTCCATCTGGCATTTTTGGAACTACACGACTCTCTTTCTCCTTATTAGAATATATGCCATAGATTGGCTTTCCAAAAGTATTGAATATTACAACTTTCTTTCCTTATAAATTGAAGCAAGTTTCGGTAAAAAATTAGATCTATCTTACAATTTTAAATATTCAAATTTTAGGTTTATGAAGGCAATTTTCCTTCTCTAGGGATGTTAACAATGGAATCAACTTTGGGAATTGGATCGTATAAACAATTTGAAAAAGTTGTTACAATGTTTTTAATATTATGATTTCATACAATTTCATGTGTGATTTTAAATTTTTAATATATACATGTACATGTGTTTTATAGGGCATCCACAAGGGTGCAATGCAGGGTGAAAACCATGAGGTATTGTCTGGAATTTAAAACCTTTTATAATTTTGTTTTGATTATAAAATTATTATTTAATTTTAATACATTAAAATTTAATTTAAAAGTACACAATCTTATGTATATATGGATATTACATAGGTTGTACAGGGCACCCATGAGGGTGAGGATTTATGATATATCATAGAATGTGAACATGATTCTCCTTAATACAATGTTTGTGTTTGATAATATTTTTATTATAAAATTTTATCAATGATATAAATTTCAACATATTTTTCATATAACTCTTTATTATGAATTGATCTTAAATATAAAAAAATTTTGGAGTTTATACATTTTCACGATCAAATCTTATAATGTTGTAGAAGATACTATTGATGTAGGTTGCTACTTAGGTTTTTGTCCAGTCGTTAAATATTCAATGAAATTATGTTATATATATATATTATATATATATATATATATATATATAATGATTATAATATATATATATATATAATGAAAATTATAAAACATGGTACACTTTTCATTCATGAATAGATTATCATCTTGTATACAAGAGCTACTATGGATGTAGGTTGATAATTAAATTTTAAAATCAAGTTCTACAAAACAAACACACTATAAGAGCTTAGATCCATCTAACACAAATTGTATCACGCTTCAAGTTAGGTCAAATCCCTTCAGGTTCAAACATTCTTTTTGGAGTGTAGAACTTGAGGAAAGGTTCTCAAGTCAAGGTATTTGATCCCTCTCAGTGCATGATAGATCCAGTGTTAGATGGATCTAAGCGAAACAATGTCACATTTTAGATTATCAATATTATGGATATCTTTGAGATAAACTTCAAAATTCACATTATGTTTTCTTTTCTTGGAATGACCATATCATTCACTTTAATTTAGTATGTGTTGCTTGCCTTTAATGGTTTGTACATCTGTGTTTGGATGCTTTGAGTGGTTTGTGTCTTTGTTTTTGGATTTGGATGGTAATTTTTTTTAATGTTACAATTTTTTTGTTATGTTTTTATGTGTATGAAATTGTCTATTATTAATTACTTCTTGATGAAAAAGAAAGACAATCTTGTCAATAGTTTGCACGAGGATTGATACTTTACATTTATTACACTTAACTTTAGGTATCACAACTTCTGACAACTAATTAATTCTTAATAGTGTCCCTGTAGACCTTACTAAATATATATTAAAGAATAGTTTCAATCTATAGTCTATTTTGAAAAGTCAAGAAATAATTTATTTTTTAAGTTTTTTTAATGAATCTCAAAATTTATAAAATATTTACATTATTTGTTTTGCCAAACAATTATCACATATCCATCAAGAATATTTTGATTGGTTCTGAATGTTTATAAAGATATGTATTCTTCATATAAATATTTTCAATACATTGTTGTATGAAATTATCTATTAGTAATTTTAAATATATTTTGAATTTGTGTAATTGTCTATTGGTAATTAGTTGGTGATGAATAAAGGAGACGGTCTTGTTAAGGATTAATTTCCTGTTGCCAAGAAAGACGAGGAGCCAGATAATTAAAAACTAAGAAAATTATAGGTCCGATAAACCAATTTGGTCTTAGTGGATGTTAACCATCATCATCATCATCATCATCATTTTAATTCTAGGTATCAAAAATTTTGATAGCTAACTAACTCTTAATAGTGTCCTTCTAGGTAATATATATATATATATAATATAAATATAAATATATATATATATATATAATATATAATAACTATATATATATATCTTGAAAAATAAAATTTTTAGTAATATATAATCTCAAGATTAACATCATCTAATGCATCTAGTGCAAGCAATAAAGTGGGATTAGAAATCACCATCTACATTGAAGTCACTCCATCTAGAGAAAGCAATCAAATAGGATTATAAATCACCATCTGCACTAAAATCAATGCGTATAGTGCAAGAAATATTTTTTTCTCTTCCCCCCCTCCATTTATATTTATATCTCCCTCCATATATCCATATTTGTCTCTCTATCTTACCCCCCGAAATACACACACACACACACACTCTTTATATCTATCTATCACTACTTCCCTCTCTATATATATCTTCTTCCCTCTCTCCACCTCCCATCTATATATTAATCTCCCTCTACCTCTCCTTTGTCTCTCTATATCACCACCAAAACATACATACTCTTTCTCTAGACACATCTATCTATCTCTCCCTCCCTATTCCTCTCTTGATCCATCTCTCTTCCCCTTATCTCCCTCTCTCCCCCTTCTATCTCTCTTCCCTCCTTCTCTCCTCTCTCCCTCTCTCTATATACCTTATCACTCCCTCTTTATCTCTCTCTCTCTTGAAACCTTTCTATCTATGTATTTCTTCTTACCTCCCTGTCTTTCCCCCTCCAATTCTATCTTTCTCTCCCTCCCTCTCTCCTTCTCTTTCTCATCCCCTCTCTCTCTTCCTTCCTCTCAATCCCTTTCTCTCCCACCTCCCTTTGTCTCCCCCCCTCTTTTTCTCCTCGCCCTCTAACTTTGTCACTATCTCCCATTCTCTCGCATTCCCTCACCCATTCCTTCCACATATCTTTCTTTGTCTTTCCAACTCACCACAAAACATACACACTCTCTCTCCATCTCTCACTTGTCTCTCCTATTTATCTCTCTCCACTTTTATCTCTCTGTGTATTTCTTATTCACTCCCTCTCTCTTCCTCCAAGTCCATCTCTCTATTCCACCCTCTCTCCATCACTCTCTCCTCCTCTATATCAAGTTCTCTCTCTGGTCCTTCCCCTCTATCCATTTCTCTCCTACCTCCCGTTCTCTACCCCCATCTCTCTCTCTCTCTCTCTCTCTCTCTCTCTCTCT